>JAEPRC010000045.1:0-80427 GCA_016758945.1 Mucor plumbeus
CACTATGATTTAGTTAGAATCCCACCTTATAACCAGTCTTTCCTCCCTCTCCCCATTTGACCAGGTGACGCCTGAAGGACTTTAAATAAAATCTGGAAGTAAGCTTCCCTTACAAAAAAAAAAAAAAAAAAAAAAAAAGATAAAAACGATCCTAAATTTTTAAAATGCAAAATTGACAGCAAACGTGTATATTAATCTGGCTAGCTCTATTAAGTAACCTTAACATAAAATTTAAATTTGCATCTAATGATGTAATTATTGAAAACGTTTATCACCAAAAATTTTGCAAAAAAAGCTAAAACATAAAAATCAGTTTTGAGTGATTCTAAAAATACTTTTATAATTAAATTTTTACGTTCATGTTATAGACAAATAACACAAAAAAATACCTATTATTTGAGGCATTATTTGTCACTCTAGCTCTTTTTTTCATAGAGTTATTAGCTTTTTTCGAAAAAGTCAAATTTTAGACGAGGGTATACAAGGAGAAATTGATGATTTTTTCGAGATTAATTTTATGATAAAATATAATAAAGCTAAATAAAGTAATCATTTTCGGCTTATAAAGTATATGCTTAAAACGTTGCTATCTCGAGTTACAGTCCATTGAAGTTGCGTTTTTGTACGCTTTTTATGGATATAACTTTATAAATAATGTATGAGGTTAATTGGGATTTTTGCTAGAATTATTTTCCTTTCTTATATATCTGTTTTAAAATATCGCTCTTTGAGATTGCTTCAAAATTCCAAGAGTTATTAGCTAAAATGTAGATTCTGTGGTAATTTTTTTTTTTTGGGTATTTTAAGGTACAATCCCCATGAAACGGAGTTTGATAATTCATGTCCCGTAATTTGAGCCTGAGATTTAGTAAATTTGTTCTTTGAAGGGGGTTTCTGGTGCAATCTTTAGGGTAACGTTGTAAAAAGTATTCTAACACACACACTCTGACCTCCTGTATACTGCTCACAGAGTACATGGTTGTGCTCATATGAGAGTATCTCAGACATTGACTGAAAAGTCAATTGAAAGTTAGAAAGTAATATCTTCAAAAATAAAAACCTTTTTCTTGGTTAATTACAAGCTTTTTTTTAGTGTAAAGCAGTAAAGCATCATTATGTACGTCAAATATTTCAAAAGATACATATGCGTATTCAACGTTTATAAATTTTTGAGGCTTCAAATTTCATGTGGCTACACAAGAAAATCGATGTTCTTTACAAAGAGAATTCATCTGTACTTTACTTATTAAATTTGATATTTAGATATTCCGCTAATATATCTAACAATTTGAAATAAGAATAAAATAAACACAAAATGTTAAAAGAGTGCTACAAAAACGTAATTAAAAAAAGCAGAAATGGGAAATACAATTATAACTCTTCTAAGTTTATTAAAAGTAAAGCAAGGATTCATCAGCTCGATGGATCATTGTGGTATTTATATTAAATGTCTAATTCAAATTACTAATGCAGTAATTTGATTTTCTCTATGTTAAAGCTGATGGGAAAAGGGATCAGCAATTATTAATTCAAGTTGTACAATCGTCTATAAATGTATATGGTATTTTAAGTTGTAGTTAAGCTTCTATAACTCATGTTCCTGGTTCTCACACTAGATTTATGATATTAATTACTAATTCAATTTGATGTGTGAAAGACTGCCAGTAGTTCACAACAAAGAGTATTCAAAAATTTTATTTATTAGTAAAAATCAGAGTATTTTAAGTGTTATTTTTTCCCATTTTTCATTTTTTTGAGCACATTTTGGGATGTTTTTTCCTGCAAAATATACGCCTATTCGCCTATTTAAGCCTATGGATGTGCTCATATGAGAGCTTCGATGCTCTCAAAAACTCATCCGGGAGGCCATAGTGCCGCATATTTTGTTTCAGCAAAAAATGTCAATTTTTTCTTCAAGATAATAAAAAAAAAAAAGTAGTTTGCGTTACAGCTTCAAAACTATGATAGCTAAGACCCTTAATCGATATGACAAATCGGTCCAAAAATAACCGAAAAAAGAAAATTGTCTAATAGCTCATGAACTGTCGTAACATTACTTAAAGTAGCATATTAAGTAATTTTTGCATAGTTTTAAACTCTGCATTTGTCTAAACAAATTTGAACAAATATTTCACTTTAGATTTTTCATAAAAGGAGATTGAAATGTTAGAAGTTTTTGAAAATACACACTAATTTTTATAAATATGTTTTATAATTTAAATATTTGATAAAATGTGCAGCAAAATTATCTATTATTAATCTAGTTATTGACCAATTCTCTAGCTACATTTTTCTTAGAGAAAACAAAATTTTTGTAAATGTTTTTTTTTTTCAAATTCAAAATTTGAGACGAGGGTATACTAGTCTTTTCTTGGCAAAATCAAGGATATTCTTTTTTACGCATTTTTGAGTATATTTCTACGAAAAATCAATGCTAAAAAAATTGAAATGAACCTGATAGAGCTCACTGAGACATATAACAGTAATAAAAAACAACTGCTACTTAATTTAACGAATATTTTGATACCTACTACAAAAAATGTCAAAAAAGAAAAAAAAAAGTGCCCGAATCATTTTATATTTAAACATGTTATATAAAGAGCTTTTTTAAAATATGGAAGTTTTTTTATTTAAAAGCGTTCGTATAACTTAATTTTTTATAAAGATATTAAGAGTTTTTTTGTGAATAAATCTTATTTCTAGAAAGAATATCATAATAATGACTAACAACATTAATCATGGAGAACGTAATAGGCTTTGTTATTAGAAAAACTAGTGATTAAAGAAAGAACGAAGAGCTTCAAGGTCTGGGCTCAAAAGACTATTTATAACAATTGCATTTCAATATGAGTTGATGAGTTGTGAGTTGGAAATGGGATTGACTCTGAAATGGCTGTTTAATATCCTCAAAAACCGACAGATACGAGGGCTCAAAGTTTTTAATTTTTAATAATGAAATACGTGTAAAAATCTGAAACGTTAGCGCTGAAAAATTATACCAACTGCAAAAAATAGAGAATTTCTGGATACTTGTTTTTGGATTAAAGCCGAACATCTCAGGTATATTGACATATAACTTTTTCTTGGAGTTATTTAGTGAAAAAAAACATTAAGCAGGGATGAAAAGTGGGACACAGTTTTTATGAAAAAAGCAGTAAATTTCGCTTTTCTGTTGTGAAGTACGTTCAGAAACAGATAGCCTAATACACTGTAGGTTTACAAGTAGTGGGGAGTCTTAGATTAATTAATCTACTTTGTAAATATAAGGGGCCGGATTGAATGGATTGAACTAAAATTGCATTGTATCTGCCTACTAAAAAGTACTTTTAGAGTCATATTGCAAAAAAAAAAAAAAAAAAAATAAAAAAAAAATGCATTCATAATAACTAAAGCCGCCCTCGCTATGAAAGTGGGTTTGTTTAATTAATTAGAGCTTTTCAAAATTATACTTGAATAGTTTGAATTTTTCGACAAAAAATATGTAGTCGCAAATGTAACTAAACACTTGGTTTGTAGATATAGGATTGAGTCATGATTTATTTAACTTGTATTTATAAAATTCGTTAAGCAGAACAGATTATTTAGTCTAAAAATCTTTGAAATTCATATTCTGTTTGCAGTGAAGTTTAGTTTGTAAACAGTTGTACACTGGTAGACGGAAAGTATTAGACTTTACAAGAAATATATGCACAAACTTCAGCCACTATGCAGTTTGTAGTTCAATTTTTTATTTAACTGTGTTCAAACCTGTTGTCAAAAATATTTCAGGCCCAATAATGTTCCAGATTATACGTTGTCCTATTTATTTATCACCTTCAAATGAATGTATGTGGATTCTCCCAAATTGACTATCAAGGCATATTTCAAAAGTAGCATCCAAATTAAATTTTTAATTGATTGTTTAATATTGATTCAAAATACATCAAGTTTACTAAAGAAACCATGCCTGTTATGTTTTGTAAAGAACTGATTTGCAAATGAAGAGTTCAACTGATAAAATATGGTCTAAACAGTATTAGTGTTCGAAATCAACATCTTGAAATAGATGCATCTCGCTTAGCGGGCAATTTAAAATTATGCAAGCTCGTTTTTTTTTTTTTTTTTTTTTTTTTTTTTTTTTTTTGAGAGAAGTGTATGAGTTTTCATTCGAATCTATTCAATTTCAGATTTGGACCTGCAGGAGATCTACACCATAGTTAAAGTTGTGTACTTTAATTTTTACAATCCACTTGTATCACTTAGTGACTTTAAGACTATTTTAATGTTACTGTATGAAAGTTCTCATTAGAGATAATCAAAATTCTTTTAGTTAAGTGCTTCAATCTACCTTTCCTGATATCTAAATGCAATTATTTTTGACATATATTTTAGCGTATCCATCAAAGACCAAAGCTATGTATTAAAGATTCGCACTTTTTTTTTTTTTTTTACTCATGCAGCAGTTTCAATTGACAGCATCTCCTAACACTCTTTACACAGACGGGAAATTTCAATCCAATTGATATATTTATCCTGAAAAGTTTTATGTGTAACACGAGCAAATCAAATAATTGATAAAAAAAGCACATCTTTTTTTGAATTTTGTCCAAGAGTTTTAAAGTAATACAAACCGAGTCTATTGTAACCATAGACCAATAGCTTTTACTACACGTTTGAATTTGGTACCTGAAAGCACCAGACCAGTTTGGGAAAGGCATAGATAGCTTTTTTAGACTAGTAATTTTAGATCAGGGCCTTTGTACTTTTTTTTTTTTTTAAAAAATAAAAAGGCACAGAATTATCTGTGCTTAGCATAATTGCGGAAAAGATCATTAACTTCTGAATTACTGTATCCAACATTAAATGTATAATATGGCCTCTGGGAAAAATGGCTCGTTATATACCATGTTTACTTGTGTGCCCTCAAATTATTGTTGCTCAAATAGAGAGAGAGAAAAAAAAAAGAAACATCTTGGTTGGTTGATGAAGCCAATATACCTATACTATCAAGTATAATTGCAGTAATATTATGGAGCGAATCATTGGTTCTCTTTTGTTCAATGAGAGAGATAGAAAGCAAGAGCGCAGTTGATTAATCCAGAACAATGACAATTTTATTAGATGTAACTCTAAACTGCCACTTTATGAATATCATCCGAGGTTTTTTCTTCATGTTTATTTATCTGTTTTGTGGGAAAAAGCAATTATTACCATGTATACAAGTGGGAAGAAATCTGTTTATTAGTTAACTCTGAGTTGATAATATGCAGTTAATTTTGTTGTTTAAATTGTTTTTTCACTCAGAAATACACAAAGACCAGTAAAGTAGTACAAGCTCAAGCGCCATGCAGCGCTTTTTTGACTTTTAAAGTTAGTTGTTGTTGCACGGAAAGACCAGATTCTTTTCTTACAGCTATAATAAGAAGTACAGTTAAATAGACGTAACACACATTGATGAGCTCGAATGATATCTTGATGGAGAATGTATACTAATGGTCCGTACTATCGGTTTTTGCTTTTATGTTAATAAAGAAGAATTAAGCTTCTTTCACTTTCTTTTATTCTTTCTTTCTACATTTAATTCATTGTATATATTATACATTTTTTTTCGAATGACACATTTAAGGTAATTCTTGTAGTATCACTACACAAAATTTCTCGTATATTAACAAAAAATCTATCATATTTTAGTGATTTTTCGTACCTTCGTATGTCTTGTTCCATTTTTTTTTTTTTTTTTTTTTTTTTTTTTTTTACATGTCATTAACACATTAATTGGTTACAGAGAGATGCGCATTAGAAGTATATATGGGTGTTTTTCTATTTTATAGAGTGTGGTCAAATGATAGAATGAGATGTCTTCATCCAAAAAGAATTTTCGCTGGCGAATTAAGAAGCATCATTACTGTACTATATTTACTAATGCTGGTGATGCAGACGTCGTGGGGTAAATAGAGCTTGCCTTTGAAAAGCAACCAATATACTTATATTGTTGTATTTAGATGCTGTGTCTACATGGATTAAATACACCGAGAAATTCATGGTTATTCCATCTACAGGCAAAATTATTTCTAAACCATTTGATTATTGGTCTGAGGAACATCAAAACATTGCTCAGGTATACTACCTAAAAAAAAAAAAAATCTTGTGAATACATGTTGATTTATTTCATATTATAGGCTATGGATTATGTAGAATGTGTAAACTTATCAATGCAAACAGGTGTGTTCTTTTTGCTTCAATGCTTTTGGAATTTCCTCTCCAATACTGTAGCCAAGAAATCTTTTATGAGTTCTTGGGAATTCAAGTTTTATATCTTTTGGTAGTTTTATCTGATCTTTAATATATAATGGTGATCTGACATATGAAAATTAACAATATTTTCAAATTTTACAGGGCTCTTGGTAGTGTTGCCGTTTTCCCAATCTTACAATGGTACTACAGAAATGACGAGAGTTTAAGAGAGACAGCACCTCAATTAGCTTATTCTATTGAAGGTCAGTTATATAATCAATAAGGAATATACATGAAAGCAGTTGATTAATTATGAAAAACTACATAAAGTTCTTATTACTTCATTACTTGGCATTCGATCTGATCGTAGATTTAGACGTATTCTCAACATTTCTCGCAACCTGAAACATGGTGGTGCAGCCATTGTCGAAAAGCTTGCTTATTTCAAAGATATGAATATCTATCTTACTACAATTCTTTTCTTTTACGCTATTAGCCTCGGCATTCTTTGTGTTGATGGTTTGACAGAAGCTAAAACTATCAATTCGAACAAATTTGCATCTGATTTGTTGATTGCTAACTGTAATACAGCATCTGTTCTTATGTGGATTGTTGGTGTAAGTTTGGAATTGATTGTTAATTATGTAAATGATACTTATAACAATACCTGTTTAGATTTCAATTTTCCACCCTCGCCGTTCTAATGCAGACATTGAAGCAAGTGTTGATTCAAGAAGTGTAACAGGTCAAGCAACTACTCAAGGCCGATTACATCAGACAACTGCTGGTGATGTTGAAAATAATCATAGTAATAATAACAACAGATTTAATGGTTCGTCATTTTCTGAAGGAATTAAAGAAAATGGTCATCGACTAAGTCAACGTATCACAAATTTCATAGAAAATAAGAACTCTGGAAATCTTCGTTTTGGTAACAATTCTACTATTGTTAATGATTCTTCTACTCTCTACGAGCCCACATCAAAAGAATTAATGAATAGCAATAATGGTAGCTTTTTAAGACCAATGTCTCCTATTGAAGTTGATTATCCAACTATTGTCAATGATCAACGCTCTTTTACACCTACAAATCATTTTGCACCTATTTCACCTTCAAATGAAAAGAAGAATCTGTTCTCAAGTTCTAATCGCAATGTTTCTATTGATGACCCATACAGCAATCAGTCTGTCAATTTTACAATGATGGAACCTGCTAATGGTAAGAAGTTTAATAATCATCCTCAACAACAATCATCTATAGTAGGAAGAGATTCATATGAAACATCATATCATTCAGCATCTCCTAGACAAGATTACCCAATGCAAACAATGAGTAGTGCTGCTATCAGTCATCACGGTGATTTCAAATTTAATCCCTCTACAGATGATAATACATTTGATTATTTACAAACACCAACAAAAGCTAAAACTAACAATATGAACAATTACTTTTAGTCCATAAAATATTTCTTAATAATTAATACAATAAAATACATTATATCTAATTTGGTTTAGTGTACAAAAATCATAGATTTTTATTAATATGGTGGATACCCACTAGGAGGATAGCCTCCTTGTTGATGATGTTGCTGAGGTGGGTAACTTCCATTAGTTGGTGGTGGGTAACCATTATTAGCAGGTGGTGGGAAAGTGCCTTGATGTGCAGCAAATGGTGTACCCAAAGGATCAGAATGAGGAATATATCCACCTGAAAATTGTTGTGGTTCAGGGAATCCAAATTGTTGAGATGTTGGACGTTGTTGTTGAGGTGGATATGGACTATTAGTAGTATTATATGCTGGGTAGCTATTTCTATTACCAGCATTATTATTGTTTTGTTGAGGATAACCATTATTATTACCATGATTTGGTGGATAACCATTATTATTATTATTAGTAGGAGGATAACCTAAATAATTATTTAGCCCATTTCTCTTGCCAAAATCATCAATTAATTTACCTCCATTACCACCATAGTTAGGACGACCTGTATTTGGTTGTGGATTATAAGATGATGATAAAAGAGGTGCATGCAAAGGTACAGATGTGTTACCGAAATTATTTGATCCAGGTACAGGAGGTGAAGAAGGTCGATTGGCATTTAATACTGAAGAAGAAGGCTGACCACCATATGAAACAGGACGACTACTATTAGTAGGAGGATATGCATGTTGCTGTTGAGGAGGATAAGAATGTTGTGATCCAGTAGAAATAGATGGAGTAGGGTTGGGAGGTGGATAAGGACGTGTTGTATTTATATTTGTACCATAGTTATAAGATAGGTGTTGCTGTTGTTGTTGTTGCGGTGGTGGTGGGTATGGATTACTACCAGGATAAGTAGGAGTTGATTGAGATTCGACTGGTACAGGTGGTGCAGCAGGTCTAATAATACCACTAGGTTGAGGAGGGTATTGAGGTGAAGTTGGATAAGGTCTATTTTGTAGTTGACCTGATGGAGGAGGTACAGTGGGAATGTAACCACCTACTGGCTTAAGCTTCTTACTCATACCAAATCTTGTAGGTTGGCGTTTTGGTGGAGGGCGCTAATGTTACACAAAACAGGGGGGGAGGGGATCAATAAACATTATTTCATATATTATTCTGCTCTATACTTACAGCAGAATAGAATGTCAATTCCAAGTAAATTTCACCAGCAGATCTACCTTTATAGCTTAGAGGATACCAGTCTAATAATAATAACAACAATAATAATAATAATAATAATAAAAACAAACATAAATAAATATATGTACATTTACAAACGTTTTAAGGAGTTATACAACTTACTATCTTCTTCACCGTCTTGTAAAACTTTAGTAATATCAAGATCACATTCTGAAATTAATTCCTGTCTCTTTCCATCCTCATCAAATACTTGAACTAATACAGTTGTCTTTTTCTCAGGAATTTGTAAAGTAACCTATGTTAAAGTTTAGGGTTAAAATTAGGGATTAGGGCTTTTAATTTCGTTGCCATGAAAACTCGTACCTGATCATCCCATGTCGGGTGTTGACCGCCTCTTAGATCAGTTTTGGTTTTCTGAATGCTTTCGCCTATACGGAAGATAACAAAAGGATCCTGTTTACCGATAATCTTTTTAAAGTATATTGTTAGACTCAAAAATTTTGCTATTGTATAATGCTTTATCATCTTACTTCACGTTCAGGTAAATGTCTCTGAAAAAAAAGTAGTATTAGCTTTTGTTATCTCGTTATCATGTTCCTGAATATCAAAAATAACCTACAGCTTTATATGCGACAATAACTAATTGACCAATAATTCTAGGTTTGGACATGTTTGTTTATTTTTTCTTTTATTTTTTTTTTAAGATATTAAATAGAAAGAAAAGAAAAATGAAATGAAAACAAGAAAAAAAGAAGGGTAAGTTATAAATAAACTACGTTTGGTGAGGCTGATACGTACTACGAAATTAGCTGCCGGGCTTCAAATACCCAATTTCCTAATTTTATTGCTATTCCTTTCTGCAAAGTGAATATAGCATAGTATGCTTTTTCTCAAAATTTAGTGTCGCGATAAAAAAATAAATACAGTGAGAACAATAAATTTTGTCACTTTGAGAAAAGTAAATGTCCGTAACCAAAAAATAAATGCCACTTTACCAAAAATTAATGGCACTCTGCCAAAAATAATTGTCCCAAAAACAAATCCATTTTGTCCCTTTATGCCTAGACGTTTTGCCCTTTTAAAGCAAAAGAAAGGTGTCAATAGGTTAAATCAAATTGACCCAAAAAATCATGCTCATTTTTTTTTTTTTTTCTTTTTCTTGTTCCAAAACAATTAGAATGGGGTTTTATTATAACGTTGAATGGTCAGTAAAATGGTTTTATTATCAATACAAATACTATAAAGACAATATAATAAAAAATGTACACTTTTGATGTTTAATGAGTTGTAAGATTTTATTTACTGTATTTCACCAAAGTACCATTTACAATGCCTTTAGTGCCAATTGGCGAGTTGTTGTTGGTTTAATCAGCGGTTTGTCTTATCCCCCATCAAATGGCACTTTTGCCTTGCCAAATACCAATGTTACCAGAAGAAATGCTAAAAATATGATACATCATCCTTGGTAAAAACGAATATTTCGTTAATTTTTCTTATATTTTATGATTATATTTTATAAGTTGTATTTTACATTTTACACTTTACACTTTATATTTTATCATTATGTATTATCCAGATACTTTGTTTCCCTCTTAAAAAAAAAAAAAAAAAAAAAAAAAAAAAAAAAAAAAAAAAAAGAATTAGTATGCTTAGGCTCAACAACATAAGTCCAACCTTAACCAACCTTCTCTAAAAATCACTGATATGGCTTTTAAAATTTATTTTCTCTCAAGTTCTTATAATTTGTCATGAATGCAAACATTTGTGAAGGCAATATAACAAGGGACAGGGCCCTCTGTTTTTTTTTTGTCAAGAATATAGCGAAGACAATGCAAAAATTTTGTCTAAAAAACTTGAAGCCATGAAAGGTTTAGAGATTTGTTATACAAATGACCCAAACTTACCAATGTTGATGTCACTAACAAGGATACAAACCGACCCATCAGAATATCACAAGTACTCATCGTGACAAACGGCACAAATATACAATTCCCTTTTAATAATCTGTTGTTTTTGGAAACAAACTCCATTCAACGAACTAAAAATGGGCGTAAATCCATGCAACTTCGATTTTTGTATTAGCTTCTCCAACTGTAATTAATGTAAAATCTAACAATAATAAATTAAATATTACTATTATGATTATGTCTGTCATAAAGCTCATCAAATCTTTTTGATTATGAAGTCTATGTTGATTAATAGTGAGTCAGTAACATGAAGTTTAAGTCGTCAGCATTGAGCGAAACAGCATTTTGAGATGACTATTTTGCGAATTGTAATAAAGCAAATTCTATCATGTCAAGATCTTTAGCTGAGATAGCAAAAATAACTATTTTAAGCTTTTTATGTCTACATAATTAATGTCAATCGACAGATCAAAAAGTATGAATATAGCACATTTTCTATGAAATCGTTAATTATCTTGTAGAATTGGATTGCATTCTCTGTTATTTTTAAATTTTTTATGGATGTGATCTTTATATGAGTAACCAAATAGTTAAATTGTGTAAAATGACAGGCCATGACAGCAGAGATCGCCATACTGGAGCAGAGCGACAATCGAAAAGCTGAAGTACAGTTTCATCTGAAAGAATAGCTAATTTTTACTTTAATCTCTTCTCTTTATCTGTTCTAAATAATAATAATCAATCCAATTTTGCAGTTGCAACTTTTCATTGAACAGGTCAAAACTAAACAAAACTTCAAATCACTTTCATTCTCAATTCATTTATATTTCTAAAAAAAATATCTCATCAGTTTTATCCCTAAAAATAAAATGTTAAAAGATAATTATTAAAGTGAAAAACAAGATGAGATATAAGATAATCTTTATTCAATGCTCTTTGCAAGAAGGTTGTTTATACTAAAAAAAATAACTAAAAATGAACTGATAAAATGTAAATGGAGCTGATAAAGTATAAAATGAGTTGATAAATTATAATGGGTTGTCAAAGATAATGTTTCATTAGAAACATTTATCAGTAAAGTCAGTTTATGCAACCTGATTTGTAACAGTGGTATCACATTTTATGAAGAGTTCGTCTGAAGCAGAGTTGTATGAAACAAACATCATGTCTATGGAAGAAGCTTTCATCAACTTGTCTACCATACTTTCCAAAAGACGAAGTCTTGTCGTAGTTGATTCCTTTCCAGGCGATTTCCTTACATATTCGATAATTTTAAACCCTTCGCTTATGAGACCGTGTAATCTGGTTTGATGTGTTGCGCTAACATTTAGAATTTGTCTAGCTACTGATTCTACAGTAAAAAAAAAAAAAAAAGAAAAAACATGAAAATCAAAGGTATGAAAGTATCAGTTTTATTGATTAGCATAATATATCTCAATGTGTGTTTTTTAGAATCCAAAGGGAGCGGTATCTTATCTTGGTTTTGGAGAATTTTATTTTATTTTTTTTTTTTTTTTTTGAATTTTGCGGGTTTGGTCAGCAAGCATTAGATCTAACTTGACTATGCCGTACCATGTAGAAAATGATCTCAATGTTTTCTCGTCAAATAGATCAGTAATTACAACAGTTTCTGAGTAAATCTGCTTCATTGACATTTGCTTTTGTTCGTACATGCCACTATCCACTGGCTGGCTAGATCGATATACAGTCGAACCTCGATTTAAGGGCACCCGTGGTTTCTTTCAAAAAGTTCCTTATATCCAGGATGTCCCTTAAATCAAATTTAAACACAGATAAACTTCAATTTTATATTAATCTGCAAAAAAAGCAGTAATCGTGTATATATATTCAATAAACCAGTTTAACTGCTATTAACTTATTCTGTGCTATCAGTTACGTATAGAAGAAAATGAAAATACCTGTTTCAAAACATGTTAGACTTAGTTACAAAGAAAAGTTGAAACTTGTACTTTATGTAGAAAGTAATCCTGATAAAAAGCTTGCAGACTATCACAGAATTGCGCAAGGCTTGTATAGTACAGACAGTTGCCCCAGTTTAAAAATTATCGCTGAAATTATAAAAAAGAAGGATTTTATAAAAAAAAATGGCAAAAGAACAACTGAATAAAAGTAGTTTAAAAGCTGCTAAGTTTCCTGAACTGGAGAAGGAGTTGATTAATTACATTAACGATATGGAAAGCAGAAATACTGCCATTGGTACATGTTCCATCACTACAAAGGCCAATATATTGATAAGACAAAACCCTGACTTCTTAAAAGGCGAAGAACCGACTATGTCGAATGGCTGGATTCATAACTTTTTGAAAAGACATGAACTTAAGCATAGATCTATGAATGGAGAATCAGACTCTCTCACTATGACTGATCAAATCATTGAAAAAACCCCAGAAATTCGAAATATTCTTAAAGACTATGATCTGAAAGACATTTACAGCATGGATGAAACAGGTCTATATTATAGACAGGCGCCTACAAAAACAATCAGTAGAAACCCTGTACCTGAAGTGAAAGTTGACAAAACACGACTAACTATTGCTTTCTTTTGCAATGCTGCTGGAACATCCAAAAGTGCACCTATAATTATTGGAAAGTTTAAAAAACCACGCTGTTTTAAGAAACGAACAGGTAATACTATTGTTTAATCAAATGCTGTTGTAAAAATTAATTTCAATATGGGGAACATGTAGGCTCTGAATTAGGATTCTCTTAATATCATACCAACAAAGCTTGGATGACTAAAGATGTATTTAGATCTGTAATGCACGATTTTAACAAAAGAATGTACAGAGAACGACGCAAGGTAGTTTTGCGTTTAGACAATGCCCCGGTACATGAACAATGCGATGAATTTAGCAATGTAAAACTCGTCTTTTTGCCTGCTAATACTACAAGCAAGTATATGGCAATTGCTACTGAAAATGCATTAATTGTATATGATGATGATATCTCACTTGAAATGAGGGAAGATATTGAGGTAGCGGTGAGAGAAGAAGAAGTGAATGAAGGCATCTTCGATAATGACACCGCAGCCTTAATCCATGATGGTAGTGATGATGAAGTTGAAGATATGGAGGAAGCTGACGACGTTATTCCTGTAAACGAAGAAAAAATCCTTACAAGTTTAGGTTATGTTACTTCAAACTTTGTTGCTACAAATGATAAGGATTTTAAAATCCTTAAAGATATGGCAGATTTGTACTTACGATATAAAAAAACTGTAATAGAAAGTAGTAATCAAAGTACATTAGATGGGGTTTTCTCAAAAAAATTTTGTACCTAAAATTGTTCTTTTTTAATTCTCGAGCCAATAATATCATAATGATATAAGGGACATGTGGAAACAAAAAGCTCCCTTAAATCTAAATTCGAAATAAGGGATTTTAAGCTGTAAAATTTGTCCACCAACCTTCGGTGGATTCAAAAACCTCCTTTATATCGAGGTTTCTGTTATATCGAGGGACCTTAAATCGAGGTTCGACTGTACTATTATCGTTTTTTTTTCAATGCAATTTTACCTATTAATATAGTATAACTATTAAAATTAATTTGAGTAATATGTAGTTGTTGTAAAGCTTTTGCCGCTGCTATACATATGGAAGCAACCCCGTTTATAAAAAGGCATGGCAAAGTGTGTTTTGATTTATCGAGACTTGTTTAAAATAAATTCAACGTGAAAAGTAACGTTTATTAAGATGGATTGAATAGGGGTTTATATAGCTATTGGATATTTGTGATAAGATCTAATGGACAGGGATCCATTAGAAATAATAGTATAATTGATTATTAATTAATAAATGTGTAGATATGTAATATGTTATGTTTCAGTGATAGTATTGCTATAAGCTATGTTTCATTGTTAGTTCCTGATTGACAGGAACCAGTTACGGAACAATGGAACATCCTACATCTGTCAAAGATTTTCTAATTTTGGAATGTTGTAATTCTGATAGATCATGTTTCATTATAATACATATACACATTAACAATTTGAGAAAATTGATCTATCAGTATTAGGAATTACCGATTACCAGTTTAGAGCATTTGTCAAACCATGATGTTTGACATGCAAATCACACAATGCTACATTCCATGCGGTTATCATCATGCTACTATGTGACTATAAAAGCATGATTCTATTAAATTCACACAATATCCACATTTTCATTCTAATTATATTATCAAATTAGTATATAAACTCTCTCTATAAGCTCATAATAAAAGGGTACTTTTTCATTTGAATAATGTTATACGTTTACCTTTTGATAAATCAAAAATGTTAATTTTCTTTTGGATTGTAGTATATTTGTATTTAGTCTAATATTTGAGAGAGGTAAAAAACGTTATTGTGTGGATTTAATGAAATCCACCGTTGCCATGCAACATATTGCATGATTAAAATGGTAAAAACCACAAATAACGAGATGTTCAAAGAATTTGTTCTCCTTGAATTTAATAAATAATGTGATTCCTTATTCCTCATAAATATACTAACAACAAACTTTTGTAAATCCAATTAAAGTATTTGAATTGAACAAAACTATTTTACTACCCTGCTTCAATTTACAATGATGAGTTGTTCCATTTGCAACTACAGTATACAGTACTATATTTTCTAATTGAAACATCCCCTAAATACCATTGCATTGCAAAAAATAATAACTTCGGCGAATTTTCTTTGAATTTCATAAATCTCAGGTGTAGCGGCAGTTGAAATCCAAAATTTTCTGATGATGGAAAAATTAGATAAAAATGATTCTAAATTTTTAAAATGCAAAATTGACAGCAAACATGTTTAGTAACCTGGCTAACTGTATTAAGTAACCTCAACACAAAATTTAATTTTACATCTAATGCATTATTTATTGAAACGTGTATCACCAAAAATTTTGTAAAAAAAACAAAAACATAAAAATTAGTTTTAAGTAATTTTAAAAATACTTTCATAGTAAAATTTTAAAGTTAATGTTACAGACAAATAACGCAAAAAAATACCTATTATTTGAAATATTATTTGTCACTCTAGCTCTATTTTTCATAGAGCTATTAGCTTTCTTCGAAAAAGTCAAATTTTGGACGAGGGTACACAAGGGGAAAATTCATGATTTTTCAAAATTGATTTTATGATAAAATATAATAAAGCCAAATAAAAGAACCATTTTTGGCTTATAAACTATGTGCTTAAACGTTTTCTATCTCGAGTTATAGTCCATTGAAGTTGCATTTTTGTAATGCTTTTAATCGAAGTAGCTTTATAAATAGCGTATGAGCTAGATTGGGATTTTTGCTAAGATTATTTTTCTTTCTTATATATCTGTTTTAAAATATTACTCTTTGAGATTACTTCAAAAGTGCAAGAGTTATCAACTAAAAAATAGATTTTATGGTAACTGTTTTTGGTATTTTAAGGTATAATCCGCATAAAACGGAGTTTGATAATTCAGGTCCCGTAAATTGAGCCTGATATGTAGTAAATTTGTTTTTTGAAGGGGTTTTCTGGTGCAATCTTTTGGGCAACGTTGTAAAAAGTATTCTAACATACACACTCTGACCTCCTGTTGTATACTCTCAGAGCACATGGATGTGCTCCAATAAGATGATCAATAGGCTCATAAAGTCATTGATACCCTCATATGAGAGTATTTCAGATATTGACCGAAAAGTGAATCAATGTAAAGTGTAAAGTGAAATCAATCCACTTTTGACACACCATTAAATTGTATTTTCAATGATATAGATTTACGCAACTTAATTGTACTACAGAACAGTCGAACCTCAATTTAAGGGCTCCCCTGGTTTCTTTTAAAAAGTCCCTTATATCGATGGCCTCCCTTAAAACAAATTTAAAACACAGATCAACTTGAATTTTAAAAAAGGAATAAAGGCATCTTAGATAATTATACCACATCCTTAATCCATGATGGTAATGATGAAATTGACGATATGGAGGAAACAAACGATGTTATTTCTGTAAATGAAGAAAAATCCTAGCAAGTTTAGGTTATGTTACTTCAAACTTTGTTGTTACAAATAACGAAGATTTAAAAATACTTAAAGATATCGTAGATTTCTACTTACGATATAAAAAAACCCGTAATACAATGAAGATGCAATCAAATTACATTAAATGGGTTTATCTCAAAAGATTAGAAAAAATTTTCAGTATTTACATCTAGTAAAAAAAAATTTGTATGCTAAACTGTTCTTTTTTTAATTTTGGGGCCAACAATATTACAATAAAATAACAGACATGTGGAAAGAAAACGTTCCCTTAAATGTAAATTCGAAAAAAGGAATTTTAAGATGTAAAATTTGTCCACCAGTCTTCAGTGGATACAAAAACCTCCTTTATATCGAGGCTTCCGTTATATTGAGGAACCCTATATCGAACTTTGACTGTATAGTGATTTAGAGAACTTGTAAACCATCAGACTTGAATGGAGTAATCTTCTAATTTTGAGTTGTTGTTGCTGATATCATATTGAAAGGATAAATCATGCAAATCATCGACCATAAAGGGTTGTGTGTCAAGTGCGACAATGTGGGCCTTTTGGGAGCTATTGGCTATATCTATTTAGGTAATCTTGATTTTAAGGTGTGAATTCTAATGTGTGCTTGAAATCTTATTTTATTGGTAGTGCAATTATGACACAGGGGAATAGTTAACTAAACCTAATATCTTTTTTGTTATTATTTATTGAATTGGGTAAAATACTTCTTGGTATATATATATGTCATTTGTGTAATCAATTGCACTGTGATCAAGAGTACTATCGTTCACACGACATGTATTGGTTCAAAAGTATTTTATATTTTTGCATGCGTTTGTTATTGTGCTCACTTTGAGTATCTGTCTATTATTATTGCTGCACTTTAATATTTCAAGTGGCATGAACTCTGTGAGTGATACTTGTAAATTAAGTTATTATTTTATGATTATCAAGCTTTTAGTATGTAATTCCACTGCATACCTAATAAGGTCAATATTATCACCAGTTCCGCAAAGCACGAATCCAGATAAGCACCCATTGCAATGGTAGATACGTCTAGTGTCGATCCATAGAATCACAAAACTTTCACCCTCCCCAAATTGCTATGAAAATGAGGAAACGAAAACTCATATTTTATTAAACTATTTGTATGGAATGTTTCAAATATTGGTTGAAATTTTTTATAAAATTAAATTGATTTATCAGAGTATAGATTATTAAATATGTATATTAGAAAAGATATAAATTTAATCAAGTAAAGAAATATTGTATATTGGAATGAAATTGAAAGGGTCCATATACTATTAGGTTCGAGGAAAATGCTGAAATGATAAACGTTGTTGGTTGTTGTGGGCGTTATATTATTTAAATAGTGATTTGTTTCGAAATAATATCATGTTTATAGGAAAATTGCAACGACAAGCTTGAAGGTTGTGTTGTTGGAAGTATGGTTTAGTTTTTATTTAGCTGGTCAAGTTTTCGGTCCTTGAACCACTGCTTACTTTTTGGATTTAACATCTAGTTGAAAGCAATACATCACAAATACTGGTTTAAGGTCAATTTCAAAATTGTGCTGGATGCACAGTAAATCAAAATATACGATGTCTTTGATTTCAGTGTAGCTAACTGCTGCTTTTGAAGTATTGTAGCACAACTTTCAACAAAAAATCTGCCTTCATGCCTTCCTATGCTTAAAAAAGTTAAAATAATTATAAAGGTACAATAAATCAATGAATAATAATCCAAATAGACTTATGGGTTTAATGTTAATACTAAAGCTGTAATGGTGTCCAAAATTGAAGCTTTTATTATTAACTGACTTGCTGGTTAATTTGTAGGAGTAAAACACGCAGTTTTCCGAGTGGGATTCTTAGCTCAGCAGACTAAATCAAATTAAAAGTAGCACTAAATTAGCTAAAACCAGAATATATGACTATAAGCAACTAAGGATATTGACAAGCAAACGTCTTCGAAATCTATAATTGAAGTTGTAATGTAATGTGGTTTACATTTATTTTTTTAAAAACTTTAGTTATTCAGTGTTGAGTTCCACAACTATAGGCTGATAAATAATAAATACTAAAAAAAAAAAAACCATACGAGAAAATCGTAAAATTGTTTATAAAATGAGTTTCAATTGGTTATTTAGCAGTTAATAATGGTAAAACAAGTAGTATGCAACGAAATCTTTGTCTAGCTTTTAAATTTTGGAAAAATGTAAATTTTGATGCATTATTATAACAGTAATTGATAAAAAGAAATCAAACTAGATTGTTGGTCTCAAAACATACTTAAAAACACTTAATTATGAACATTTTAGAAGCATTTTGAAATTATGAATCGATTCAAAAATAGTTGGGATAAAAGATGATATGAATCTATTTTATTTTACAAAACGACCAACTTCATGAGCCTGGATGTATTAATTTTCAAGTGCAACAATTCGGCCAATGGTACACAGCGATAACGTCAACAGCGTTGCTCATCCGTGATGTGAACATGCGTTCATGTGGTACCAACAAACCCATATCTGGATAAATAATCTTATAATTTCGACTCCTGAAATGAAAACTCTTTTTTCTTTCAATATTTTTTTTTGAACGCTTTAATTTTATATACCCCCCCAATGACAGCTACATCAAAAGAAGAACCTAAATTGAATAGACGAAACTCGCCATCATTACCACCAGGAACACTACGAGTAAAAAAGTAATCTAAATTTTTTGTAATAAGGATCGGCTAACAATTCTTTCAAGATAACAATCAATAGTTGCTTTCTTAATTCACCCGTGAAACGTCCATATGTCACAGTTACTCTTGGAGGTACGAAACAATTGAGGTTTATAATAAAGTAATGACAATACTGATTTCAATTTGTTATTGAGTAGATCAATATCATAAAACTTCCATTTCTGAATATCCGCAAGGATCATGGAACGAAGGATTTGAACTAAAAGTGACCTACCATAATCAATTATTTGATACAATTCAACTTGATCTATACGATAATAATACATTTTTCTTGGATAAACATGTCGGTAGAGCAGAAATACGACTTAAAAACTTGGAAGGCATGCCAGAGATCTTCACGAGCTACTATGAAGTATTGGAAAAAAAATTATCCCTTGGTGCTACTTCACAAGTTAGTCGTAAAGCATTAATGACATCAGGCGTAGGCGCTATTCAAGCTGAGATCGCATATCATTATCGTTTCACAAAAGAGCAATATCCAGCAGAAGCAGAAGTAGAAAGAGCCATGTCTGTCGATCTCTCGGAAATGAATTGGCTTATAGATCAACAAAAAAGAGCAATGTCTTCAACATCAATAGATAATATAGATGCAACACATAAAGGTGATAACGCAGATCAGGAATTAGACGAAGAATTTAAAAAGCAATTGAAAAGCCAACGAAACAATGACGATATTAAGTTTAAAAAATTTGAGCACAACAAAGATACTAATGATGATGATGATGATGATGAAGATGATGATGTGATGGAGGATTATCCAGATGATAGTGATAATGATAGCGAACAGGTCAATAAAGACTCTTATTTATCATCAAACAAAGTACCCCTGACATATTCTGTGTCACGTGCAAATAGTAACATAAGTACCAGTACTACAGCATCATCAACCTTGGCAAATGGAGAGAACAAAGCCAATAATACTAGCGGCGGTGGTATATTTGGAACTGTATCATCATTTTTTGGTTATACAACAAACAGTAGCATTAATGATCCTGTGAATCGAGAACAAAAACAACCACAACAGCCAGAAAAATCCAGCAAGCTTATCATTAGTGAGGACGATACATTAAAATCATTTCCAATCTTAGATACGATCGGTTCATGGACTATGGCAAAAGAAACCAACCAAGTATTCCGTGCTATTGGCAAATTATTAGTAGCATTTGTAAGTTATAAAATGTTGTATTAGACATTATGTACTCAACATTTGCTTGGAATTACACAGGGTCAAGGATTTGAATTATCAAATTTGCAAATACTTTCAGGATTTAATGTAGTAGAAAAGTTCTATAATGATTTACCCAGAGAAAGAACATGGGATTTGGTTGAAAATGTCTCTGAAATCGAAATGGCTTCATACATGTGGAGATATGCTATGGCTTCTTATGGCTGGAAAGGTTTAAATTTTATTGGAAAGGGTAATGGTATATTTTCAGATGCCGTAAGATCTCAGTCTGATGCTTTATCTATCATTGAGCATTTGGGAATTCCTAAAGAGGACCTATTAGCTTATGAATTTAGAGCAAATGCAGCATTTAGACCGAGCTATTTTATTGCCAGAGATAGAAAACTAAATGCCATTGTATTGAGTATTCGAGGAACAATGGTATGTGTATTTTACAGTATTTTGATTTGCATACAACAAGCTGATGTTTACTTTTATAGAGTACTTTTGATACGATGACAGATTTGGTTTGTGAATATGAACCTTGGAAAGGTGGCCTTGTTCATAAAGGGATGAAGGTATTTATGTTATATCATTACTCCATACAATTGTCTAATACACGTTCATACAAAAAGTCATCAGCAACTTGGTTTTTTAGACATATCGCGCCAAAGCTTATTGCATATGTGAACAAGCATTCTACAACATCTTTATACATTGTTGGCCATAGTCTGGGAGCTTCTACAAGTGCTATTTTGACTATCATGCTACAAGACTATATAAGTGAATTTAGACAGGGCAAAGATGGGGATTTCTCTATATATAGTGTAGGATATGCACCTGCTTGTGGAATGAGCCTTAATTTGGCAAACAAATACAAGGTATATCATTGTGTTTGATTGATTAAATGAATATGTTTTCTAAACACGATACTAGAATCAAATTCAATCAATTGTATTTGCAGATGATTTTGTCAGTAAATTGAGTTATGGATCTATGATGGACGTTAAAGAATTGATTATTGCTGGTGCTGAAGCTGCTAAAAACATTGGATTTGGCCAACTAATTTGGGCAGGTGAATTAGATAACAAAACGTGGAAAGCCGCTTTTGAAAGAGTTGCAGAATGTCGCAAAAAGTGTCTCGAAACCATGTCTAATCCAAGGGTTTGTCATATTCTATTAAGCATATTTCAACATAAGAAATTAACGTATTTATTTTAAATCCTCCTAGTTGTATGTTGCAGGAACCGTTTATCAATTCTGGTTGGATCCAATTCCTAAAAACGAATCTCGTATCGTGATTGAAAGAACTACCCCTGAAAAAGTATCTACAGAACTCATCCTTCGCATGTCAATTCTGCTTGATCATCTTCCTACCAATTTTGATGTAGCTTTTAAAAGAGCAATGGAATCATTCTCCAAAAATGACGATGCAAAAGATCAAGAAAACAATGTCAGTTTAGAAAGTGGTAAAAAGGAGAGAAATCAGTCAACAGATGAGCAAATATTTGACTCTGTTGCAGAAGCCGGATTGAAAGGAACTACATCGAGGGGTGGAGGTGAAGGAAATGTACTGGGTGATCAACCTGGCCGTTAGACCTAATTGCATGTGTGGTTACAATTTTGTATATAATCTTTACTTAAAAAATGTATCTATTTTATCAATATTATTATAAACTATCTAGAGCATTCATAAACAATCATTTACTACGTATATTAATCATTTATTTATGCTATCGTTGTGGGTATTCTCTGCATTTGTCCCATCTACAGTCAAAATGAAACATTTCTAGTCTCATAATAATTTTCATAATGGGGCATTTATCGCTTTTTTAGATAATTTTTCAAGTAGTTTCAAAGCGACTATAAACGTACAAAGATGCTTAAAATTACAATTGACATGTAAAGTCTATAATAGCATTTTTTGTTTTTTTTTTTTTTAAAAAAAAAGGTATAAAAATCTAGAAATGTTGGCTCATGCTTAGCAATGTATTAAGTTGCATCTCGGATGTTTTCGTTGTTATAAGTTCCATTTTCTCAAATAAACATACTTAAATGAGATACAGTAAAACAAATGAAGATTTAAATAATAATAGTTTAATGAAAAAAAAAAAAAAGTTGTATTGATAAATTAATATTCCTCATTCTCTTCCATCTCGGAATCACCCAAAGAATCTGCACCGACCTCCTCATAATCCTTTTCAAGAGCGGCCAAATCCTCACGAGCTTCTGAGAATTCACCTTCTTCCATGCCTTCACCAACATACCAATGAACAAAAGCACGTTTAGCGTACATTAAATCAAACTTGTGATCAAGACGAGCCCAAGCTTCAGAAATAGCTGTGGTATTAGACAACATACAGACAGCACGTTGAACGGTAGCGAGATCACCACCAGGAACATTAGTAGGGGGCTGATTATTGATACCAACCTTGAAACCAGTAGGACACCAATCAACAAATTGAATTGATTTCTTGGTCTTGATAGCCGAGATAGCAGCGTTGGTATCCTTAGGTACAACATCACCACGATACAATAAACAACATGCCATATATTTACCATTACGAGGGTCACATTTAACCATTTGATTATTGGGTTCAAAACAAGAGGAGGTAATCTCGGATACAGACATTTGCTCGTGATAAGCCTTAGCGGCAGAGATAATAGGAGCATAGGTTACCAATGGGAAGTGAATTCTAGGGTAAGGTACTAAATTAGTTTGAAATTCATTCAAATCAACGTTAAGAGAACCATCAAAGCGCAGAGAAGCTGTGATAGAAGATACGACTTGAGCGATCAAACGATTCAAGTTGGAGTAAGTGGGTCTCTCAATATCCAAATTACGACGACAAATGTCGTAAATGGCTTCATTATCAACCATAAAGGAGACATCAGAGTGCTCCAATGTAGTGTGAGTGGTTAAAATAGAATTGTAAGGTTCAACAACAGAAGTAGAGAGTTGAGGAGCAGGGTAAACAGAGAATTCGAGCTTGGATTTTTTACCGTAATCAACAGACAAACGTTCCATCAATAAGGCACCAAAACCTGAACCAGTACCACCACCAAAGGAATGGAAGACCAAAAAACCTTGGAGACCTGAACAGTTATCAGCCAACTTACGGATACGATCTAAAACGTTATCTACCATTTCTTTTCCAACAGTGTAATGACCACGAGCATAATTGTTTGCAGCATCTTCTTTACCGCTGATCAATTGTTCTATATATGTATATTGTTATTAATAAAATAAAAAAAAAAAAAAAAAAAAAAATAGACTTATTTTTAGGATGCAAAACTCTTTACTTACCAGGATGGAAAAGTTCACGATAGGCACCAGTACGAGTCTCATCAACAACAGAAGGTTCTAAATCAACCATAACTGTACGAGGAACATGCTTACCACCTTCAGTTTCAGAGAAGAAAGTTTCAAATCTTTTAAAAGAAGTAAAAACTTAACATATTAAACATTATCCTAAAATGATATTATACATACGAGCGATCATTCACATGTGTTCCTTCGGGGAAACGGCCATCAGGTAAGATGCCATGTTCATGACAATACTATATACAAGATGTCAATATATTAAATACAAATACAATTACTATTGTTGAAAATAACTTACCAATTCCCAACAGGCGTTACCAATTTGCACACCTGCCTGACCTATTATACAACTTTTTTTTTTAGTTACCTAAAAAAAAAAAAAAAACCTAATATTTCTCCAACAAAACTTACCAACATGAAGTGAAATAACTTCTCTCATTATTTAATTAATTAATATATAGGTGTTTGCAAGAGTTAAAATTTGGTAAAAGCTAAGGTACCAAAAAACTCAAAAAAAAAAAAAAAAAAAAAATATAATATAAAAAAAGGAAAAAGAGAGAAATTTTTTTTTTTTAAAAAAAAGTGTCTGTGATCCTAATTAAATTGATTGTGGAATGAGGATCTTGCTCTTTTTTTTTTTTTTTTTTTTTTTTTTTTTTATCGCGCTCGCCTTTGCATCCCAATCGCGCAACCTCGTTCTCCAAAAAGAACAACGCGCCACTTTAATTCCCATGTTGTTTAATTGATTTTTTGAGAAATGAAAAAGGGTTGGTGTGTTTGATTTACAATGCTTTTTTTTTTTTTTTTTATTAAACATTAAAAGAAATAATTTTTATGCAAGTTTAATTTATTTTATTTAAACAATAAGGGAAAGTGTAACATAATTATACCTTTAATGTGGCATCCGAAATCTTGAATTTTGTGAGTATAATAATTACTATATTAGTCAAGTGTAACAACACTATTCATTTGTACTTACTAAATTCAATCAATTGATAAAAGCAGCATCGTTGCTGTCCCTATCTCCGTTTCTTTTACAGAAAGTAATGGTCTTAGAAAAAATTCCAGTATTAGATTGACGGGTGTACTGAGTTGAACACTGGTAATGGCTCATTGAAAATCATGTACTAAACGCCAGAAACAGCAATTGTCAATGTAGACATTTTGTCTCTTGATCGTATAGCTCTATGGTTCTTAACAGAGGTACATGAAGATTCAGAATAAAGGATCAAAATTATGTTTTCCCGACAAATCATCAGTTGTAGCAAGAGAAGACCTTGTCTAATTGAAACTCTTGACAGTTGTTGAATTCGACTTCACTATTTTAGCCAATAATAAATTCTGATGATTTCATTGATAAAATCAAAATAAAAACAACGAGCTGAAAATCCATGATAAATTCTGATGTTTGATACAGTGCCCCATTTACTTTTCTCAAAAAAGCATCTCTAATATCTTTATTTAAATCCTTTCTTACAATACTATTAAATAATACTTTGCAAGTACAATACTTTGTAACTTCAGAAGGGATACCCACTGACATATGTAACATTTTACCGAGAATTTCAGAGACAGAGGAAGCTTCAGAGACAGCTTCCATACTGGAAAGCTTGCGACGTAAAGTTGGCAATATTTCTTCATGTGTTTCAGTGATTTGTGCTGAGAAGCCTTGTTCTCGCATTGGTGCTTCTATAGGTGTTGTGGCACTTGACGAAGGCAATGTCAAGTTAGAAACAATATCATCAAATTGCTCTTGAACATAATCATTTCAATGTTGAGCATTTTTTTTCGTATCATAATTATCAAGGTAAGCTACCAATTTATTTTGATTGCAATTGCATATCTTTTTAGCTTCAGTGAGGGATTCTGGGAGGGAGTCTTTTTTTTTCTGACATCTTCTTTTTTAAATCCACCAACTTCTTGTTTTTACCAACATTAGGTCCAACTTTTTTGCTGATATAATCGCGCATTGATTGATTAAAGCTATCTATTAATTTCTGACCTGAAACATTTGATGTTCTTAGTTTTTTTGATAATTGGGACCACAGTTAATGGTAACGTCTCCGTGGCTCATTTCTTTCCTTTAACACTGGAAGTATTCCATTGTGGTGGTTGGCTATTTTGTGTACTGTCCTACGCATCTTTTTTTTTTTTTTACGTATATAGACATTTTACTTTAACGATGAAATGAATATGAAAAATACTCAAACAATCCAGTTGAATTTCACCTCTAGCATGTAGACCACCTGGTGTTTACCGGTTCAGTGGCTGTATTGATTGATTCTGTTTGGGTTGGTTCCCTCCTCCGTTGTGTCTGTCAAATAGTGCCTTCTTCCAAAGCGATCAAGTTTTGACGCTTCTGGACTTTCTTGGATTCTTTTGTTGGTATTGGCGAATGAAAATTTAGATATAGTTAGTTTAAGTTGTTGAACTTAAACATTATTTATGAAAGACTTGATTCATAATTCATGTAAATAAAACATTTTGAACAGCTTATCGGCTTTACTCCATATAATACAAAAAAAAAAAAAAAATCCATATTCTGTCGAAATGCATTATATTTTATATGATATATATCAAAACAGCATGCTTCGTAAAGTTACTTTTAAACTTTATAAGAAGGATGAAGAAGATATCTACACTACCGAATATAGGTAATGAAGCAATATACACGGTTTACAAAGGACGTAACATCAAATTATCCTGTATGTATACTCAATTAGTAATAAATAAAATGAAATACCTACTATGCACAACATTGAACAATATATAGTGTAATACAACTTAAAAAATGGCTTTTTTATTCTCATTATATAGCCAGTATTGGTATAATATTTGACGCTATGATTTGTTGTTTATAAAACCCCAAGAAGCTTACCAGAAACAATTTATTGTACTCGCAAAATTCATATTTTGTGTGGCATCACTATCGGCATTTTAAAAAAAAGTTATAAACCAAACGGTAAATGGATCATCATAAACCATTTTTTTTTATATAATTCCTCATTTTGCGCTGCTGCTGCTGCTGTAAGAAATTATATATCTACCGGTTCCTGAATAATTTTAGATCATTTATTCCTAATTTGTATAATCTGTGTTTATATTTACATTGTTCCATCTATATTTAATTTCCGATATATAAGGTTGCAACCCCGGTAATTTCGTTTGGCCTATGAGTGATTTGCCATTTGTTAGTTCCGTTAAAGAAACGTGACCCTACCAACTTCCAATCAAATGCAAACTTGTGAGAGCATGTGTAGATGTTCACCAAAACGAGGAACAATACATCCATGCTATTTCTTTCTAAATGATCATTGGTAATAACATGTCCAACCCCTTAGGTATTTATATACAGAAATCACACGTATTTATTTATACATATTGTTCTTCTCTTTCTTCTTTTACTACGACTTGTTCTTATCTCTACAGTCTGGAATACAATTATACATAATGTCAACATCATCAACAACGTCAGTAATCAACAAAAGAAAAAATTCTGTTAGAGAAGACAACGAAAAAACGGATCAAACATCTAAACGTCAAGCAACTGAAGCATCATCTGCATCTGTGTCAACAGCAGCGCCACCGCCATTAGTAGCACTTCCTCCACCATTAATGCAATATCCAAATGGTCAATTTGTTTCTGTAGTTCATCACCCACATCAACAACCTTATTACCACATGTATCATCCTCAACAACCTATTTATTATCCTATTAGTCCTCAACAACATCCATTTTTGAGTCCTACTATGCCACCAACTCAAGAAGCATTTAATTCCGGTACAAAGAAATCAACTACCCCACGTATTTTACCAAAAAATCCCGATTCACCAGGCATGTATCCTCAACAGCAACAACAACAATCACCAATGTCACCACCATTTTATCATCCTTACAGCTTACAAATGTCGCCCACATTAATGCCTTCACCTTATGTTTCCTCTTCCAGAAGACATGATTCTATTTCAAGTTCACCTGGGCTTGGTCCAAGCAACACTATCAACACAATAAATACAACAACAACAGCAGATCAAAGAGAAAAAGCACGAAAAGTATCTCATAGTGCAATTGAAAGAAGAAGAAGAGAACGGATCAATGATAAAATTCTTCAATTGAAACAATTGATACCATCTTGCGTTGAACAAGATAATCTTCATAAAATGTCCATCTTGCAAAGCGCAATTGACTACATTTCTTATTTGAAAGATATTGTCAAAAAGTTGGATGAAAAAAGTGGAGGAGATGAGCTACTCAAAGGAGATCATCTCAAAGTGAAAATGCAGAAATCAATGCTACCTAAAGAAGTTGAACCATTTACGAACCAATTCTCAGTTCATCAGACATCAACAAAAACGCAACAGCAGCAGGAAACAGATAAGGAACAACGACGATCTGATCTTGTTATTGTGGAACATCAGAAAGGTTTAAAGCCAATGGATATCATTAAATCTGGCACACCTATTATTTCTACTGGTGCAACCCCTTTAACTCCTCCACAGGAGCCACAGCAAGATAGCACAACTGCAACTACTGCTACTAATTTTGAACCAACAATAAACAGAATCTCCACGCCAACAACAATAACAACAACAGCAACAACAACGTCTGACGAGACAAAGCACATGAGTTTACAAAACATTTTATGCTGAGAATATGTACATTTAAGTATAATAATAAAAATCATGTATACATCAAGTAATTGACCTTAAGAATAATCAGTCAAACATGCTTTTATATGATATAAGTTGTTTATTATACCATCTAATGAATTAATGCCCGAATAATCGGAAATTATATGATGATTGCTAATCATAATTCCATTAGGATGGAGCAGACACTGATTTTCTCTGATGAAATTAATCATCAAAATGATTAATTGAAAATTATTACAATCGTTCTCTGTAGGGAAAGTAAAAAAAAAAAAAAAAAAAAAAAAAAAAAAAAAAAAAAAAAAAAAAAAAAAAAAAAAAAAAACCAGAACAAAAAATTAATATGCACAATATAGAAGCAGCTTTTACACACACAAATACAAACACCTTTTCCATCAGAGGTAACATGAGTAACTTTTTCTAGGATTTGATTGAATCAAACACAGAAAAGTCTAGCTTTAGCCAATAGTTGTAAAAAGTATATAGCACCTTGGCACACAGATACTCATTTTTAACCGCTGCTTGGCACTAAAAACAAGTTGTTTACTTTAAGCACATATCCGTAGGCTTTAAAACACATATATATAGTCAAAGCAATTGGCTCCACATGGTATTTATCGATGACATGTCCACAATATTTCATAATACGGCGAATGAAAGTCTTGTCAACTGTATTCTGTATTTCGACAATAACAGGTGGAAGGAATATATAAAACAGCTGCATGGCGGCCATCAATTCATTCACAAGAAGCGCTAATATATTCATCTTCAGCATTTCGACCTATCTTATTATTTTTAGCTGGTAGGGAGACAAAGCTTTTATATTTGTCAATGTACCTAATACGCTGTTTTATATATTCCTAAAAATTCAGCAACAGAGGCTCTTCCACCTGTTATTGTCGAAATACAGAATACAGTTGACAAGACTTTCATTCGCCGTATTATGAAATATTGTGGACATGTCATCGATAAATACCATGTGGAGCCAATTGCTTTGACTATATGTGTACATGAAGTAAGAAAATCTGTAAGCGATTTTCTTCTTGAAACACCTAAAGCACATTACTTAAAGAAATTGTCATCCAACTGTTAGGCTCAAAAGCAGTTTCTGATGACTAAAGCAACAATCTTGGACTTCTTAAACACGCCGCTATCAGAGATGGTTGCACTCGGATATGTATTAACAAAACAAGAAGTCTCACTGCTTAGTTTGGAGCACAGGGATGATCCAACAATGCAGATGTTGTATGACATCTCCAGAGTAGCACTTGAGTATGAAATACGAGATGAAGAAAGAACCGCTGAAGTATTGTTGAACGTCTGTGAAAACAACCAGAATCAATATAAAAGAATAATAGAGGCAATTGAAGAGGACGGAAATGATTCAAAACGATCACGAATATACGCATATGATGGCTTGATCTACAATGAAACATGTATACGAAAATACACTAAGCAGCTTTCCAATTCATCCATACCAGAGCCTTTAGCGCTATTACCAACAGTTCGGGCAAACGGCAGTAGCAAACCCACTCATAAAAGTCCATTGAAAATCATTGATCTAAACTCAAGAAAGACAGATATGGAATGGGTAAACTACAAAAAAAGAGAATGAATTGGAAAACGTGCTTTGACGAGGGACGTAATGCTGGTTATCTGGGAACATATTCAAATCCTCGAAGTCTTAAAAACACCTTTAACAAGCTTAATCCAAAACATTAATTATGTTTCATGTAATTTTGTTTTATTCATACCAACACTCTATCCCTCATCCATTTATAATAACAATAGTAGTTGATGTACATGTACCAGTTTTTTTTTTTTATTTTTATTTATTTATTTATTTTCTTCTTTGTTTTAATATATATATATAGTAAATAAAATATCTGTTGATCTACCGTACATATTAAAATTGACTACAAAGTGATATCTTTTATTCTTGTTTGCCTATGGAAGACAAGCCGGCCAAATTGTAAGCAGCCAAAATGCTTCAAATGTGGTAGGACTAAAGGTTGAATGTACTAAAAATTTTCTTGATTCGTTGGTAAACAATTTGAGTGCAATAAGAAAATCTTCATTGGTTACATAAGAATCTTCATAGAAATGTTGAGCAAATTAGTTTCAAACACTTGGCCAAATTAGTCTCACTTTTCTGTGAAATTTAAACACAATCTCTAGAGATGCAAGTAAACAAGATGTCGAGAATATGCACCACGGAAATGATATCAAGGAGATATTCTTTTTCTACATTTACGAGAAAGGCTTGACTGCTGGTAAAGCGGCAAGCTTGATGAACATCTCTCGCAGAATCGGTTACAACTGGCTTCAGAAAGACCAAAAGAACCTCATTGATCGATTAGAGGGAAAAGTCGATGACGATGATAATTTGACAGAGAATCGAGGCAGGAAAAAACTACTGACCGCCGATCATAAAAGACATCTTGAGGAGACATTCGGCGAAAACTCCTCCACAACGATAGATCAAGCTATGGATAGTCTGACTAATAACTTTGAGGGCCTGAAAGTTAGTAAACAAACTGTCCGCAATTTTATGGTAGATGAATGCGCATTGTCCTTCAAAAAAGTTTATTTTTACCCCACAAAGAGAAACTCTCCTGAGAAGATTCAGCAGAGATATGAGTAGGTTATCAATTGGTCAAAAACAGATTTAGACTACCAGAGTAACTGCGTTTTTATTGATGAAGCGGCATTTCATAACAACCTTAAGAGGACTATGGCTTAATCAAAAAAAAAAGGGGGGAAAGAGCCATAGTAGAGACACCTATAACGAGGGCACAAACGACAACCATTTTGGGTGCTATATCTCCTCATGGAATTATCAATGTGAAAGTAAGACGGCCCTATCAATCTACCTCAAAGAAACGAAAATTACAAAGGGCACCATCTAAAGCCTCTGAATCTACTGCAGTCAAAACAACGGGCACCGTTACAGGCCATTACTATAACTTTATTGCTAGTACTCTTAATGTGTTAGACAAGCACGAACAATTTAAGGGTTTTTATGTGAATCATAATTGGTAATATCGTCTAGAGGATATGCTTCTTCGTCTACTTCCATTTGTACAGGCTCTAAACCATCCTCATCCATGGCGTTCCCTTTTCCATCTTCGAAATAAACTTTAAATGCCATATTTAAGTAACATATAAAATAATACTCTTTATATGAAAAAAAAGAGAAGTGTATCAAAAATGTGCCATCATTAATTTCTTTCTGTGCCAACTCGTTTTGTATTAATGTGCCATACTTAATTTTCAAGTGTGCCAAAAAAGAAAAGAAAAAGTATGCAAAGTGTGTGCCAATTATTTCCGTAAAAGGTGTATATGGTTTTTTGAGTTCTGAATTTCAAACCTTCGGCCAATCACCCATGGAAAATATCGTTGCATAACCCATCCAATTTTCATCACTATTTCTTTAATAACTCCATCAAAAATTAAAATATCTTGACAAAAAAAAAAAAGCTTTATAGATAGCTACTAAATGAATTTATAGTACAAAAAAGTAAAAAGTAATACTTTGTTTATAAAAACATTTTGAAATTTACGATACATTACCAAAAAAAAAAAAAAAAAAATCCAATTATTTGATACTCGAATATGTGGTAGAGAATATTAAAATAGGCAACTTTTAATATTAAAGTGATGCAGTAACTTGATTTTTGACATAGATATCTTTCAGTAAATTTCTGACTTTTAAGCAGTAAAAAAAAAAACTAAACCCAATAGTTTGAACAATTTATTCTATGTTATTAGAGATATTACATAAATTTGCATAATTGTATATTTTAATACTACTTCTTAATTGTACTTTTATATTTTTTAATTTTGATGTTGCAAATGCAAAAAGTGGTAGGTTCGTTCATAAGCAGACTTTATTTACAACAAAATTCCGAAGAAATACGATTTTGGCTTCAATTTATGAAAATCAGAAATTACGAGAAAATGACCTTTCTTCAACGTTTATGGGATTATCAGCGCATATAGCTAATTATATCTAACTGGTATACATCTTACAAAATCTCGATTATTGTACGTAATTAAGGTTTTATTAAGCAGGTAGTTTTAAAGAAGGTGGCAAACTTTGGTTTAGACCAATAAATATTGATAACGTTCAGCTATTTTTTACTGCACTCATTTTCTTTTTCTTTTGAGTTTAAGTTAATTCATGGTCAGGCTTTCAAGCATACAGAGTTATTTAATTGGATCAAGCAAATGCAGTTATCAATGATTTAAATGCAGCTCGCTGGTACCGCCTTGTTTAAGTTACTGAGTTAATTCCTAAATATGTGGCAAATCTCAATAACCTATCTTTTTGAATTGAAAATACGTCTAACATTTGCGTATAATCAAACATGTATCGCTTCATTTTTTAATTGCTACATACCTTTCTTTTTTACATGGTGAATATATAATTTTTTATTATGGGTTTCTTTTTAATGAAGCTTGAAATAAGATAACAATTATCATAAAGTTAAGCACTGATAAAGTGCACAGCTCGGATACCACAAGATGATATTACTAATTACCTTTAAATCCTGTAGATACTTGTAAAATTCTCGTATGATACACCAGGAAAATTATTTTGGGCATCTACGGTCAACAGGAAATAATTTATGCTTAATCGGTTTGTCAAATTGCATAACAGTTGTTTTAATTCCCACGGCTGATGCGCCTGAGTGATATTTACAATGTATATATAAACAAACTAAAAAAAATGCCATAATAAACAAGCGTTTTTCACTTTTCACAAACTTCCTTTCGATATGAGTACCACTATAAAAGACGACTATGAATACCAAGAAGGTTTTGGGAATCATTTCTCTTCAGAAGCATTAAAAGATGCACTTCCAAAAGGTCAAAATACTCCACAAAAATGTCCTTATAATCTATATGCTGAACAATTGTCAGGAACAGCATTTACAGTACCGCGTACACACAATCAAAGAAGTTGGCTTTATCGCATCCGTCCATCTGTAGTTCATACGCCTTTTGCTCGTAACAAATCAATCAATGATTTATTGGTTTCCAAGTTTGGTGGCGAAGATGTTTTAATTACGCCTACTCAAATCCGTTGGAGTCCGTTTGATTTGCCAGAATCAAATGAAAAGGTTAATTTCGTTCAAGGTTTAAAATCGCTAGCTGGTGCTGGTGATCCAGCATGCCGTAGTGGTCTTGGAATTCATATTTATTCTGCAAATACTGATATGGGTAAATCTGCATTTTACAATTCGGATGGTGATTTCTTAATTGTACCTCAACAAGGCATTCTCGATATCTTTACAGAGTTTGGTAAAATGAAGGTAGCTCCTAATGAAATTGCTGTTATTCAAAGAGGTGTTCGTTATAATGTAAGTCTTCCTGATGGTAATTCTCGAGGTTATGTATTGGAAGTATTTGGTGCACATTTTGAATTGCCAGATTTGGGTCCTATTGGTGCAAATGGTCTTGCAAACCCTCGAGATTTCTTGACACCTAAGGCTGCTTTCAAAGAAGAGAATAACGTAGATTGGGAGATTGTAACAAAATTCAATGGTCAGATGTTTAGTGCGAAGCAAAAGCATACACCTTTTGATGTGGTTGCATGGCATGGCAACTATGCTCCTTACAAGTATGATTTAGCCAACTTTTGTGTTATTAATAGCGTTTCATTTGATCATATCGTAAGTTTTTCATAAGAATGATACATCGCATTTTTTTTATGAAAAAAAAAAAGATAGACAACTAACTTTTTCTCGTAGGACCCTTCCATTTTTACTGTTTTGACAGCTAAATCAGATACACCCGGTGTTGCAGTTGCAGATTTTGTCATTTTCCCACCTCGCTGGGCTGTTACCGAAAAGACATTCCGCCCACCTTATTTCCATCGTAATTGTATGTCTGAATTTATGGGATTAATTACTGGTGATTATGATGGTAAATCAGATGGTTTCTCACCTGGCGGTGGCTCTCTTCATAATGCAATGACTCCTCATGGGCCTGATGCAGCTGTATTTGAAGGAGCATCTAATGCAGAGTTAAAACCAGTGTATGTTGGAGAAAATAATCAAGCGTTTATGTTTGAAACAAGCTTTATGCTTTCGTTAACTCCTTGGGGTCTTGAAACTTGCGGTAAGGTGCAAGAAAATTACTATAAAGCTTGGGAAAAGCTTGAACACAAATTCAATGGAAACATTTAAATAAAAAAAAAAAAAAAAAAAAAAAAAAAAGCTTTATTGATTATGAGAATCAGGAATCCAATCTTGAGGTACAACACCTTCTTTCCTTAAATGACGAACCATGATTTCAAACGTATCATCATACACATTAAAGTGTCCTAAAGCCATCATTTGATCCGCTAAACCTGTAATTGTTTCTACAGTTTTACGTCTTGATTCTTCTTCTTTCTCACTTAATTGAGGTGCATTCGATGCCGCCGCTTCTTTGCCTTTTTTATTTTTGTTTTTTTTATCTAACATCTTTTGTTTCCAAGCAGGTAATTTTTTGGGTAATGAATTTGCTAATGATGATAATGCTTCTTGCACTGTTTGTCCAGGTTTTAAGTATTTCACTAATTCTCGATATACATCATTTTGTGATTGAGGAATGCTTGTTTGACGTTCTGCTTCTTTTAGTGCTTCGTCTCTTTCACGTTTTTCATGAGCAGCCTTTGCTTGGTTCATATCTTTACGTGAAATACCTTCCATCCACTTGTCATGAAATGCTTGAGGGTCTACTTTATTACGGATATAATTTCCCTTTTCATCAAGACTACCTTCTTCCATTTCTTGATTCATATTAAATGCTGATATTTTGGATTCTTTCTTTTGTCCGTCTTCAATATCAGACTCTTCATCAGATTCACGATCATATGAATTGAATTCTTGGCCTTCAATTTCTTGATTGGGGTTAGCTTTACCCTTTCCTTTGTCTTTTGATGGCTCTGGTTCACCACCAAACATATCGAAATCCTCATCGGCTGCAATTGGCACCTTCTCTTCTTCTTCTTTCTTCTTTTTACTATCTTCATCATCAGAATCACTACTGTAAACTCCTCCCCCTACTTCTTCATCATCGCTATCGTAAACGTCAAAGTTAACTGCTCCACGGCGATTTTTTTTATCCTCTAATTCATCTTCATGATTAAACTCAAAATCAGTTTCTCCATTATTATTTCTTGATTTTGACTTCTTGTCAAACCTAACGCGTTTAGAAGAAGCCTCTTCTTGTAAATCAAAAGCTCTTTTCACTCCAGACATTTTTTAATGGTTATGAAAAAGGAAAAAAAAGTTAAACGAAACTAATAATTTCAAGTTAACTGCTTTATGAACCCAGGCTATATAACCGGAGTCTGGACATTCAGGGTAGTTTTTCAAAACAGATCAGAATTTTCTAAAGCTAACGAAATGCTTCAACTACATTCAATGAGTCAAAATAAAAAAAAATAGTAGATAATAGAACAAAAGTATAGTAGTTATTTTCAATTAAAAAAAAAGCCAAAATATTTTGATAAGTGAGGGAATAAAGATCCTTTGAACGCATAAAATGATGTTTAATTGTCTGAAGTTGACGGATACACCACTACTACAACAGAACTGCGGCTATCACTATGATAAAAACTTAAAAAGCTATTCTATCGCTATCTACAGGGCAATATATCTACACATGTGTAAGCCTTTAGCGTAGTTAACTAGCCTTATTAAATCAAGTTACCTGTTCAGAATAGCTAAAGTTCATACCAGAAGGCTTAATCTTGTTGAACATTTGATTCCAAATTGATTTAGCCATCCATTGATGAGCAATGACAGAAGGATGGAAGCAATCAATATTACTATTTATATTAAACCTAAATTAGATAGTCTTACAGATTACTTTCAAATAAAAATTTACCTGAATCCAGTGATAGGAAATGTTTTGAAATCAATTAGGAATGGAGTGTATGCTACTCCAAATGTGGATCCTGGTAGAGGCGCATACTTTTGAGCAATAGCTTGCAATTTAATATTGTATTCTAAATTATATAATTTCATAACAATGTACTAGTAAATATGTCGAAGATAATACTCACCCTCCATTAGATTATCCATTTGCTGAATATTGTTATGAGTATAGCAAGCACATGGTCTAAGAATATCCGTATTATTGCAATATTGTGGATTATCTTTTGCCATCTGATTAATAACAGAAAATCTGAACATTCCGACTATATGAAGCGAGGGTTTTAGCTGATGGTGGTTTAACAAGCGTTATTGTATCACTTACGTAAATTAACCAGCACATTAGGAACAGATTCCTTGATACGTTGAACTGCATTTTCTATTTCTATACTATACCTATCTGGTGTAGTCAAATTAAAGTATTTACTATCACAAGAGTAACACATCTCATTGCCTAAATATCATGAAAATCATTAAATTCTAACCGGAGTTATCATATACCTGAGCCAAATCTTACTTCCAATGTGTATGTTGATCATTTTCCAATCGTCTTTAGCATGCTTGAATGGACCGTTTAACTCTATTATTGATATGTTAATGTGTCCAAATTTAACGGTTTAAGTTACATAATATGTACGTTCTAACAGGTAGTCTAGTTCCAATTCTAAATTAACGGCCATGGCTCCAGATATCGCTGCATTTAGGTTATCAGTTTGAGGATAATCTATCACATTTTATGAGTATCATTTTGTTTTATTTTGATATGTCTAACTAAAAAAACCATTATTCAACCTACGTGATACTGACGAAACAATCCCAGACACAGAATTTAAAGGGTGGGTTTTTGTGGATGGACCAAGAAGATATGGATTGTAATGCTTCATAAAGTTGGCAATAGAAACAGCTTCTGCATCAGCTCCCATTATGTAATTCAATCCTCGAAACTCGGTCAATGCATTGGCATCCTTGAGACCTAAAGGTCCTTCTGGTACATTCTTCATTCCAAAGCCTGCCAATATACTATATATATATATACATGTATATATATATATATATATTAAGTTAATTCTTATAAGATTGACTAGTTTTTTATGATTTTCAAACCTATCGCCCAGCGCCCCGATAATCTTTATATCGTCTATTCGAAGATCGCTCACGCCTACTGGTGGCGAGGATCTTGGTGTTAAATATGGACAATTTTGAATAGTAGTAACATTCAAAGATACAGCATGTGAGATGTAAAACGTTATAAAACTAAATATGGTCTTCTTGTTCACCATGATATGCGTTTGTTGTGTAAAAGTATAAAAGAAACTGGTTTGTTTATTACGACTTAATGTGCATCTATTTCCGGAATACAGCAAGGTGAAACTTCGCTACTATTTGTCATAGGATAAATAAAGGGGTTCGTACAGGAAATAAGAGCATAGATAGAAAGCCGTTTCAATATAAAAAGATTTCATTATTATACTATAATTGTCATATCACATACTTGTTGTACAGTTTCCCATGACTAAAGGTATACTAACTCGCCATTTTTTTTTTCAAAACACCATGCTGCTACATTACATGCGTTAAACGGTGCTTTGCCTCACAACCCTCCCTCAAATGTTCCACTTTATGCATGATGCATATGAAAGGCGTATCATTTATTTTTAGCGTCTCTACATGTTCGACTTTGTTGAATCACAATATCCTTTTCTCGTTGCTATATGCCTACCATATGAGAGCTCAAGGCTCATCTAAATCTGAATTATAACTAATTTTAAGTTTTAAACTATGTTTTATTCATGTTTTGTTTTCAATGCCAGTGAAAAAATAATGACAATAGAATCAAGCTTTCTCTTTTTTAAAAGCAGTTGCAACAGCAGGAACTCTTCTAAATTAGTAGTGCAAATAGTAGGTAATCAACTTGTTTTTTCAAACTTACCGAATGTACAACAACTCATGGAAGCTAATATTTGAAATGCATGTATTACTCACTCGTACCAGTGTTAGTGTAGGGTGGCAGCTTACTTGAATTGTATCAATACTTATAGAGATTGTATTTTTTATTAGTTTCAATAAGAGTACGCAACAAGCTATATGTGCACTTTGGTAATACTTTTCTCAACGCAAAGTTGTGGTGTTGTGGTAGAGTTTACATTTGCGATGATTACGTATAAAATGCGTATCTATTCTCATGTAAAGCTGAAAGCCATTTGGGTTGAAATTTGGCGGGATAGGGCTTTTGTTAGCAGTTTTTTATGGTTGCAAAAAGCAGGATTTAGATGGTTTATGAGTTTTTCGTCCAATGTTGAGTCGATCTACGCCAAATCTTCGACGAGGATGTACCTCCTCTCTATAGACCATTGATATCTGACTCAAAATAAAAGAGCCAATACCAGATTTTATGCAATGATTTGATCCATTACATTCTTACCGTAACACCAAAAATTACATAATAACCCCCACTTTATACTATAAATACCGATAATCCAATGCAGATCAAATGAACATTAGTAAATTTATCTGTTTCTCTCTTTCCTTTATATATTTATAATTAGAGTTCAAATAAATATATATCTTATTACTTAATTATTGTTGTTGCTTATAACCAATTATCATATAATCCAATTATGTAAATGAAGAAAATAAATAAGTAAAAAAAGGATTTAATAATTTGATCAAGTTAAATTAAAATACATTTTAACGTTAAATACAGCTGAAGTTTAAAAAATTGTGAGAATTCGCTAGATAAAAAGAGTCAACGAATTATACGTTAAGACATCACTTGCATTGTAATTGTAATTAGATGATGTTGTTATTCATTATAAGAAAAAAAAATTATTTGTTGAAAGAAAAAATAATGCATAGGAGAAGATTTGGAACTATAATATATAATTCCACACCAATAAGGCAAAAAAAAAAAAAAAAAAAAAAATTATTGTGTGAATTTAATAAAATTTACCACCGTCATGCAACATATTGCAGGATTAAAATGATATAAAATACAAATAAAGAGGTGTTCAAAGGTTTTTTTCTTCTTGCATTTAATAAATAATGTAATTCCTTATTCCTCATAAATATACAACAAAAAACTACTTTTGTAAATTTAATTAACGTATTCGAAATGAAAAACTATTTTGCTGCCTTGTTTCAATTTACAATACGTTATTCCTTTTGTATCTTCTATGTTTTCTAATTTAAACATCCCCTATATACCATTGCATTGCAAAAAATAACAATTTCGACAAATTTTCTTTGAATTTTCATAAATCTTGGGTGTGGCGGTCATTTAAAATAAAAAGTTTCTGATGATAAAAAAAAAAGATAAAAACGATCCTAAATTTTTAAAATGCAAAATTAACGTCGAAATTATATAGTAATCTGGCCAGCTCTATTAAGTAACCTCAATATAAAACTTATTTTTAAATCTAATGGTATATTTATTGAAAATGTTTGTCACCAAAAATTTTGTAAAAAAAGCAAAAACATAAAAATTAGTTTTAAGTAATTTTAAAAATACTTTCATAGTAAAATTTTAAAGTTAATGTTACAGACAAATAACGCAAAAAAATACCTATTATTTCAAATATCATTTGTCACTCTAGCTCTATTTTTCATAGAGCTATTAGCTTTCTTCGAAAAAGTCAAATTTTGGACGAGGGTACACAAGGGGAAAATTCATGATTTTTCAAAATTGATTTTATAATAAAACATAATAAAGCCAAATAAAAGAACCATTTTTGGCTTATAAACTATGTGCTTAAACGTTTGCTATCTCGAGTTATAGTTCATTGAAGTTGCGTTTTTGTATGCTTTCAATGGAAATAGCTTTATAAATAGTGTATAAGCTAGATTGGGATTTTTACTAGAAATATTTTTCTTTCTTATATATCTGTTTTAAAATATTACTCTTTGAGATTACTTCAAAAGTGCAAGAGTTATCAACTAAAAAATAGATTTTATGGTAATTGTTTTTGGTATTTTAAGGTATAATCCGCATAAAACGGAGTTTGATAATTCAGGTCCTGTAATTTGAGCCTGATATGTAGTAAATTTGTTCTCGGAAGGGGTTTTCTGGTGCAATCTTTTGGGCAACGTTGTAAAAAGTATTCTAACATATACACTCTGATCTCCTGTATGCTCTCAGAGCACAAAGATGTGCTCCAATAAGATGGTCAATAGGCTCATAAAGTCATCGATGCGCTCATATGAGAGTATTTCAGATATTGACCGAAAAGTGAATCAATGTAAAGTGTAAAGTGAAATCAATCCACTTTGACACACCATTAACTTGTATTTTCAATGATATAGATTTACGCAACTTAATCGTACTACAGAACAGTCGAACCTCAACTCAAGGGTGCCCCTGGTTTCTTTTTTAAAAAGCTCTTTATATCGAAGGACTCCCTTAAAACAAATTTAAAACACAGATCAACTTCAATTTTAAGAAAGGAATAAAGGCATCTTAGATAATTATACCACACCCTTAATCCATGATGATAATGATGAAATTGACGATATGGAAGAAACAAACGATGTTATTTCTGTAAATGAAGAAAAATCCTAGCAAGTTTAGGTTATGTTACTTCAAACTTTGTTTCTAAAAATAATGAAGATTTCAAAATACTTAAAGCTATCGTAGATTTCTACTTACGATATATAAAAAAACATAATACAATGCAGATGCAATCAAATTACATCAAATGGGTTTTTCTCAAAAAATTAAAAAACATTTTCAGTATTTACATCTAGTAAAAATATTTTGTACCTAAACTGTTTTTTTTTTTATTTTTTTTTTAATTTTGGGGCTGATAATATTATAATAAAATAAGGGGCATGTGGAAAAAAAAAGTTCCCTTAAATATAAATTCGAAATAAGGGGTTTTAAGCTATAAAATTTGTCCATCAGTCTTCGGTGGATACAAAAACCTCCTTTATATCGAGGTTTCTGTTATATCGAGGGACCTTAAATTGAGGTTCGACTGTATATAGTAGTAATAGCAATTACAATTAGTAACACCAACCTCTTCCCCCAATCATAGAATCAAAATCAATTTTATAATTCACATATTATGTATCCCAATTGACAGCTCCTTGGTTTTATATAATTTATTACAATTAAATTAGTATTTAATTGACTAATATTTTTCTGACATTTTATGTCAGATTAATCTATTTAAATTAGTAACACAGCACATTTAAATTGAGCTTATTTTATACAGATAAACTCAACAAGTTGATATGTATCAAATACCCCATTTCCTAGATCCATATCATACTGTAGAACAATAAGAGCAATTATAAATATTTTTCTAGATCATTAGCTTACTTCTTATCAATAAATATTTACAAATCAAAAGATTCAATATCTTACAATTTACCATAATAATCTGTAGAAGCAACAGCTTTTTTTTTCAAAATTCTTTTTTTCAGTTTTTTGTAGTAGAATTCAAAATATTTGGTTAGTTGAGCTGCAGTTATTTTTATTTGACTTATAAATCTCATTGAGCTTTGCCGCATCCAGTTTAATTTTTTTCAAAACATTAATTTTTCATGGGAACATTCTTAAAAATGTGTATAAAAAAAGTACCCTCCTGTTGCATCCACACCTCTGTGTAGTTATCTTGGTTAAGATTATGGCACAGTTTAATAGGACATGTTCTGTATTGCTGTGTAATATGTTATAAAGCTCAGTTAATATCGTATAATGTGGAATTATGGTATCACATAGGTTTGATTAGATATATAAATATGAACTTATTTAGATTAGTCTTAATTAAAGAAGTTTGGATATAAAAGAGATGCTTTCCATCTTATCGTAAAGTTCTTTAGTTTTTGTGTGTGATTTAATTTAGCCAGTTCCTTTATTAAATTATACATTTTTTCTTGCAACAATATTTATCATAAATCTTGTGGCAATTCACCTCCCATTTTTATGGGTATTCGCTCATCCCGAATTATGAATTCTTTAAAATTGATGCAAATCTTGTTTTCTCTACAAAAAATATTGCTAAGAGGTTTGTTGTGTCAATATCTATATCAAGGTCGCACATCCGATGTTCCAGTCTATAATCGGTATTATAGTAGATTAAAGTGTGTTCACATGATCTACATCATATTTTCCATGTTGTTCCACAGCATATCCTTAAGATATTAAATCTAGTATTAGTTATAATGAAAGTATATAAATACATCCTCTGGATGTATCGTGTAATGGGGTACTATGTTCTTGGGATAGTTTAGGCTATTAAGAAAGAAGTACTTTGGGGTGGACGTTGGTGTTACTAATGTATTTTCAATATTGCTTTTGGCAATACTTACTATGTATTAATGGAGGTTAATATTTGACAAGCAGTATTAAGTAATATTGAGGGTTGTGTTTTAATATATTTATTTGAGTAAATTATTAAAATGGTGTAGAAGAATAAAACAGATATTTTCACTAATGTTTTAATATCTGTTTCTGCTTGAGTATTTATATGATTAATTACTGAAACAATTTATGCAGTTACTACTGCTATGTAATGTGAATCATTACATATCGTTAATAAAAGTGTAATATTTTGGCAAGATTATTTCTATTGACCCTTTTGACATTTCAAGGTTTACCAAAGGTTAGATTGATATATAATATTTCTATGCATTATTTCAAGTGCTTAAATTATTAGCATGTATTTAAAAAGCTGTGTGCATCGTAAACAAATATCTAAAATTTCAATCATTTTTTTTTTCGCAAACTTTAATGTGAAATAGTTTTTCCAATTTTAAAGAAGTTTACGTTTTATGCTGTATATGTAAACTATTAATTTGATTATCTCGACTAAAAAAATTAACACCTCAATTCAGGTACTGCATTTTTTTAACCGATTTTAAGTCAGTTTTGGTCAATGCCAATATTGGGCAAAAAAAAAACGAACCCCATTTGGAAACCATTTAAAACCTACTTTTTGTAACCATAAAAAAACTGTCAACCAAAACTCTATCTCGCCGAATTTCAACCCAAATAACTTCCAACTTTACAGCAGAGTAGGTACGCATCTTATACACAATGAATAATTGAATAATGGCCATATAGCAAAGAGCTCGAGAGGTGAAGTACATAATTACGGGCTTGTTTTCCCATTGAAAACCATGTGGTATTGATAATAAATGACTATAATAGTTCACGCCGTAATGTTCCAGCCACTTAAACCACAGCCAAAGAGAATCCATGGATGAGATGCTCATCCTTAATATATAGGAGTAATTCATATAGAGTTTTATTATTACTTGAAAATTTTAATAGAGCTTAATTTTCTGTGGAGATATGATGACTCAGTTTTTACTTTTTATTTTTTTTTTATAGGGTAGAACGTAGTGGATATACTTTATTTATTATTATTTAATGTGAAGACTTAATATACATGAAACTCCTACAATAACGCTTCATGTAGCACAACGTAAACGTAAAACTAAAGGTCAAGAGATTGAGAGGTCTCCACAAGTGGGCCTATTATAAACAAGATTGCGATATGATGATATTATGAAAGTGGGGAAAGAAATCTACTAAATAAAGTGCTGCACCCAGAGCCAAACAGGCATGCGGAGAAACGTCATACTAAAAGTTGTGGGTTGGCGACGATGACACTAAACAGGATATACAGTACTACATAACATTATCAAAATAAACTTGTCGACACCAGGATTTGAACACGAGACCTTGCGCCTGGGAAGCACACGCCTTAACCATTCAGCCCAACCACCAAGGGCGTTTTCAATTTTTAGTAGTAAAATACGAGTAAGAATCTGAAACATTAGCACTGAAAAAGTTATAACAACTGCAAAAAATAGGATATTTCTGCATACTTGTTTTTAAATTAAAGCTGGACATCTCAGGTACGCTGACATATATTTTTTTCTTGGCGTTATTTAATGGGAAAAAAAGTAGAGCAAGGATGATAAGTAAAACCCAGTTTTCAAGGAAAATCAATGAATTTCATGTACTGTTTTTGAGCTTTCCACGAGGTATTGAATAAATTTAGGAATAGGTAACTTAATGTTATCAATTTGATTTTATTTAGCAGTATCTAAGGTATATCCCAAAAAACTGTTGTCTACAATATTTTTTACTTTAAATTTTGACAAAATAAGTAAAATTTGGAATGAATTGAGGATAAAATTTAAATGTAATAGAAACTGAGAGTTCGATAAAGTGAGGATAAAATTGTGTTGAAATGAAAATGCGTTTTAGAGAACAAGGGAAATCAAAGAAGATTAAATTAGTCTTAGGTATTATTTTTAAAGAGTTAACTTAGGGTTCCTAATTATCTCAATTGGGTTTTTCTTCTATCCTTCATCACTTTTTGACCTGACTAGGGCAAATGAAGCATATCAAAGATTCTACATGCCCACTGGTCATTTTTTCTTAAATTTATTATAAATAAAATTATTTGTTTAACCGTAGTATAGGGTTTGCTATAGAAAAGAGAGTGCGCTCTGATTTTCAAGACAGATAACTATAAATCTTCGGTCTAGCAAGGAATCCAGGAACATAAACCTTAAATCATGTCTTTCAATAAACTCAGCGTCAAAAGCATAGTCTATCAAGATTTGTTAAAATAGAGGTTTATATAATTATCGGATTTATGTGATAAGGTCTAATGGACAGAAATTCATTGGAAGCGACTATAGAAACCATTATTCATTGATAAATTTATAGTATATGGATATAATATGTGTCAATATAACCTGTATTGTAGTATATGTAACTACTTAGATAACCCCATACGTGATTAACAAAGTATAACTATGTAAAGTCTTAATTGCGAGGTCAAATCCTTGCATATTATATACTAGTATCAGCGGATACTTGTTCAAGTCAGTAAACTAGAAGTATAGTTTACTTTTCCAAGAGTCATCCCTTACAATAGCGTTGGCTAGTCGACAGACATTTACTATCAAATGATCTTACATTAATAAAAGATTCCTGTTGTTTGCTTTACTACTACCTCTTCTTCCGCTCAAACTTTCTTGATCATATCCTTTTTTTTTTTTTTTTTTTTTTTTTTTCTTCTCGGTGAAAATACGATCCAGAATTTAGATTGTAGACATCAAGATTATGCACATTAATACCTTCAGCTAGTCCAGCAGATTCTGCATCGCTGAGGATTTTCATTCTATTGTAATATAAATAGAAGCTTATACTCACTGTTAATGTACATAAGCTTCAGTGTTTTCTGTGTTTTATTGCTTCTGTATCGGTTGACTTCTCTTCCATTGTTTCATCTAATTTCGCATTAACTACAGATTTCCCGTATATCTGGGCCGCTAAGTATTGTCTTATGTTTGTTAATGCGTCCAGACAAAATTGATTCACATCATCTTCCCAGTTTTTAATTTTCTTTCCTGTTTCACTGTAAATATAACCCTGACCATCCACATAGAAAAGTATGCACTCATTTTTATGGTTACTATCAAATAAACTTGAAGTTTTTTTTTCCACAAATTAATTAAGAAAACTGTAGATTGGAGTTAAAATTGCTTTGGTTGAAAATATGGCTAATAATAGACAACATGCATATACATGTACATATATAAGGCTAATTTGAAGGCATTGCATATGTTTACATTCTTATTTCAGAAGCTTCAAAAAAAAATATTTTAATTTTTACTGGTCATTTAAAACATATAAACACTATTTATGCTGCGGGTGGCGATATTGATAATGCGAATTGATGAATTATGTGATTGTAATCACCTGCTTTTCTTTTTATGAATGATACAAATCTTCTTCTCGCCCTCTCTTTTTTATCCGAGCATTTATGTAACGGTATATGAAAATGTACCTGAATTAGGAACAAGTTCGAAAAAAAGAGAAAACAGACAAAAATGAAATTGCACAATGATGTTGTTTAAAAGGTAAAAACAGATATTTTAATATTCACTAAATAGTTTTTTTTTATTGGTTTATTGGATAAGTTATTTATAATAAATAATACGGGAAAAGTAGTAAGAGAGATAGATAAAAAAAAATAAGAGAGAGCGAGAGAGAAAGAGAGAGAGGGTATAAGCTAATCAATAGACATTAGGATGGCCACCGACAGTGTACTGTTGATGTATAGTGGTGGTAACATTAGTGGGTCTATAAAAAGCAGAAGGTTTTGTTGATGTTGTAGGATAATCCAATTTGATCTCATTCTCATTATTCAATAATGCTTGAATTGTATTGATTTTTGGAGAAGAATTTGAACAAATGGAAGAAGTAGTAGAAGTAGATGATGATTCTGATAAAGAAGGTTGATAGTTGTGTGGTGGTGGAAGACGAACATCTACCACTCCAACCTGATCAAACTTTCTTTTTTGTGTTTGTGATTGCCGGTAATTATAGCCGTCGTCGTCATTTTGGTAATCGCCGTAATACGGACCGGAATGATGAACTTGCATATTCCGTTGTTCAACTGGAACAAAAGCGGATCGTTGTTGGTATTGATGAGGAGGAAGAGGATTTTGTGAATATTGAGGAGGATATTGTTGTTGTTGTTGTTGTTGTTGTTGTTGCTTTAACAGTATTTGTAATATATCTTCAATTACACCAAGACGACTTTCAATGGCTTGAATAGTTGTATTTGTTTTATCATTTGATGGGGATTGTTGTTGTTGCTGTTGTTGTTGATGTTGATAATAACGAGATGCTTGTTGTTGTTGTTGTTGTTGTGATTGAGGAGAGGTAGACGGAGAAGATGTAGGTGTAGTAGTAGTAGTAGTAGTAGAAGTAGTAGTAGTAGTAGTAGAAGAAGAAGAAGAGGAAGAAGAAGAGGCGGCAAGTGGACGATTATTTGATGGTCTTGATTTTGGAGAATTTGAATATTTACAATCCATGTTGGTTTTAATACATCCTGCACAAGGTTTTTCTCCATTACATTTTGTTTTCTTCCGACGGCATTCACTGCAAGCACTAACCACCTTGAGTCTCTTGCGTCTAGTTTTATCAATGGGCAATTGCACAGCTTTGGAATCTACCATTTCAGTTGAATTGTACATTAGATGGTATTATTTTTTATTTAAATAAGAAGGAATGTATTAAAGGAAAGTATTGTATGTGTAAAAAAAAAAAAAAAAAAAAAAAAAAATAATAATAATAATAAGAAAAAAAAAATAGTAAAGAAAAAAGAAGAAAGAAAAGTAAGGGCAAAGTTACGTTTATATCTTAATTTTATTTAAGGGGAGCAACAACGTGGATGTGGGAATACGAAAAAACCAAAGGAGGACATAAGGAACGTTCATTATCATTTCCTTTTTTTTAAAAAATGAGCTCATCATACAACGAAATTTAAAGCCGTTTCGTTCCACCATCATATCATGTGTTTAATGATATACATTATACTTAATCTTTGTGTATATATTCATTGATGAAATGTTTGATAGATGTTTAAAGTAGCATTTATTTAGAAAGAAAAAGTGCTTCGGAGAAACTCAGTTGTACAAACGAAATACACTTTCTTCGTGGCATGTGTTGATATCGTATCAATCATTTTATATACAGAAGGGGTGCCACTTTTTTCTTTCTTCCTGCAAGTCTAAATTCAAATTCGGATATAACTGATTAATTTTATCTATTTACTCGGTACTCTTTTTCATTTATCATCCGGAACTTAACATCTAAATGTTGAATATTAACGGGAGGATCAAGGATAAAATGTCGCCGAACATACTTGTTTTTAAAGTTGAAAAGGAGATGCATATCAGAAAGTGTGGGCAAAGGTCAATGGAACATATAGTGACCGACCCGGCATTGATATCCGTTTCAAAATTATGTCTCTCCAAAATGCATTATTAATCCAAATCAACATTTATTCTGTTGTTTTTTTTCCCTTTTTTCTTTTTTCCTATCACTTTTTCTTTTTTCTAAGAAAACAATATCAACAAGCATGGGAGAAAAACTAAAGCAAAATATCGGTAAGCAATTACTATTGATTTAATATCTTTTGTTCACATATAAAGAAAGATTGGGAGGACAGGTGGCAAACTGGCAATACTCAATGGGATGCAGGAAAACCGAGCCCAGCACTCATTGATTTGATTGAAAATGAAGAAACTAAAAAGTTAATTCCTGAGCACGGACTAGGATTAGTTCCGGGTTGCGGATCAGGTAACTTGTAAAAAACACGAGTTGATACGCTTTATTTATACATAATGGGTTTTTAGGTTATGATGTTGTATTTTTAGCTAATAAAGATAGACATATGACTGGTATGGATTTTAGCCAAACTTGTGTTGATAAGTTATTAAAGGTATAATGAATTGATATATCGTATGATGAGAAAGATCTGAAAAATAATGATTGTAGGATCATCCAAATGCATCTGCCGATAATTATGATTTTAAATGTGCTGATTTTTATGAATTCGAGGCACCTGAGGAAGGATATTCTCTCGCTTATGATTATACGTAAGTTATAGTTTTAAATCTATTGTATTGAAACTAAAATTTTGGCAGATTCCTTTGTGCAATGGATCTTCATATGCGTCCTGCTTGGGCAAAGAGATACAGTGAAATTATTAAAAAAGATGGCATTCTAATTACATTGATGTACCCTATTGATGAACACGAGGGTGGACCTCCTTTTGCAGTAAATGAACAATTGTAAGTTTTGTGTGTAACTTTTTGATACGGAAGCGGAAATAATGCCTTTGGGAAAGAAAGAGAAAAAAAAAATCACTCATATCATTATAATAACAGGTACAAAGATTTGTTGTCTGCTAATTTCAATCTCATTTTTATCAAAGATGCAGTTGGACATCCATCAAGAATTGGTAAAGAAAAGATTGCTATCTGGAAGAGAAAATAAAGCAAATTTTATTCTATACGAGGTGCTTTTTGAGCTTCTAATGTTGATGGTGTTGCATCTTCTAATTTTCGTTTTTCACTATTAAAATATATATATATATATTATTAATAAATATATAATATAAACAACCATTCTAAAATCACCTGTTATTGTGGGACACGGGTGTGGCAGCAAATGCAATGTCAGAACTTAACGGAAAGGAAATACAATACATGTCTTTTTTAGGTGCAACATTGCGAACCCAATGAACTGAACTCTTGCTAATATCTGGTTTGCTACCCATAATTTGACCAACACGCTATTACAAAAAAAAAAAAAAAAAAAAAAAATTAATTACTATACATGTACACACACGCGCAAAGCACGTACACTTTACTTACCTCTGAAATATCTTGCATAGCATCAGTACTTTTTGTGAAACAATGACAATGAATCATAGGTAATTTAGCACGAGCACTTGTGTTGAACAAATCTTTTTGATCTTGATAAAGACCACGGAATGCGTCTAAAAACTCAATGGCTGTAGCAGGTAAATTCATTACAAAATGATCAAATGTTTTCCATTCATTTTTACTGGTAGCTTGTAAATCTTTCACTGCTTGTCTAATAAATGCACGACCATCCATATTATAAGGGAAAATACCACTATTAATCTTGTTATATTTAATATTTTCCTTCATGTATTCATATGAAGAAGGATTCAAATCATTGGCATATACAATAGATCCTTTCTTTGCTGCTGGTAATGCAAATGGACCTACACCAGCAAAAACATCACACACAAATTCATTTGGCTTGAATAGTTGAACAAGACGATCGTGTTCTGTGTGTAACCGAGAATTCCAATACACTTTTGAGAAATCAAACTTGAATTTGCAACCGCTTTCTTTCTATTTCACAGTGATTACTATTGATAAAATACCATCAAAATGCACAAACTACTTACAACTTCTGCAATCATATCGTTTTTACCAGCTAAAATTTCCATTTTAAAAAATCTAAATGTTGTATCTATACTATTTGTCTTGTTTACAACAGTGGTAATATTTTTGTTTTTCTACATTATATGCCCTGATTAAATAAATAGCATAAAATAAATAAACCATACAATCTTACATCTAAAATAACTTGACCGATTAGATTCTTCCATGGATAATAATGCTCACGTAAATTCATATGAGCAATATGTCCAACTTGAGTAAAAGAAGCAGGAATATCAGTCGAATCTTCTGGCATTACAGAATGAAAGATCTGTTCAGCTGTCCAAAAATCGTAATTTAGTTCCATATCGTGTTGAACTAGGCTCCATTCATGCTGTTTAAGTAAATCTAACTTTTCTTTTGGTAAATCATCTATATATATATATATATATATGTATATATAATATATTTAAATATTTAATCATTTCGTCTCCATGGTTACAAAGGTTATAATTTTTACCGGCTTTTTGTAAATCAAGATTCAATAATACCAATTTAGTTTCTTTTGATGATGGATCAGGTTCAACATTACGAAGTCTAGGTTGATTAAATAAATCACTAAAAGCGACAAGAGTTAATTTCTATTGTTTTGATATACACATAATATAAAAGACATACTTTGCAAAAGATTTTTTGGCAAGTCCAATTTGTTTAACTGGAACTTTAATAGCTAATGTATTAATTACTTTCTTAAATACAGAACGTTCAAGTTCTATCATTCCCCTATGAAGAGGGGGTGTAATGGCATTCATTTTAACAAAAAAAAAAAAAAAAAAAAAAAAAAAAGAGAAAAGGGTTTTTTTTTTGTGTATCATTCAAGGAAAAAATTGATTGGCGTCCCCCCAGTTTCACCAAATGCTGGAAGGCTTATTTGTACCTTGAATTTAAATCTTGTTAAATCAAATGAAATCAGATTAAGGCTTGTTCCCATTTTTATTTATTAAAAACGTAGCAACAACAACAACAACAATAAAACATATATAATATTTATTGATTACGAGTAAATAGAGTTGATTTTTGTTAGATGGATACTTTAGTCTGGTTTTCGTCTTAAATTTGGCTTACTTTTGAATCCCTTAAGAAGAAAAGTGTGAATAAGAGATCAAACTGAGTAGATAATAAACTTGAACGTCTTATATACTCGAAATTACATATCTAAAACAATATATAAGTATATAGCTCTTCGCTATATAAAATAGATATGTATACACACTACTTGAAAATCAATAAGTTTTATATTTGTCAAGTCTAGAGATAACATTTACTAGAATATACCATGTCAATGCAATAAGCAATCATGTATGAGCTCTATATGTATGTCTTATGTAAATTAATACAAAAATCGCTACAATATATATATATATATACATTTTAGTTGGTTAAGATGTAATTAAATACATATTGTGTATATTTATTAATATCTTACATATTATAAAAAATAGACGTAAAACTTTGTCACTACCATGTAAAATACAATTGATAACGTTTTGGTCTACATGTTAACACAATGGACATCCAAGCCTAGCTAATGAATGGTGCATTTACATACATAAAAATACAGCACCTAGGCTATAAAGGGAGCACAAAAGAATAGCGAAACTTTTAAAGGTCTACTTGATGGGATATAACAAAGATAATCAATGAGCAATGCATTAGCTGCGTTTGTCAATAATGCAAGATACTATCACTCAGTTTGAACACCTCATGTCACTTGAATAACAAATATTTATATTTTGGTGATAGACATAGTACTTTTTATTTGTATAACGGACCTAAAACCAATGTTGATTTCTCAATAAGAAGTACGTGCAATATTTAATTTTTCTTCAAAAGAAATACATGGATATTTATTTGTTTTATATAATATTCAATAGATTTAATACAAATGTTTTTTTTTTTTTTTTTTTTTTTTTTTTTTTTAGTCATTCGAATTATAAATATTGAAACCATTCGTTTAGTTATCAAGAATATCGCCTAAATCTAGATTAAGAGCATCACCAAGGCCATCACCAAGGCCACCATCAAGAACTTCACCAAGGCCACCATCAGGCGCACGTGCATGGAGATCATTCACTGGAGCTGCAACAACAGTACTGATAACACAGACAAGGGGAATAAGACTGAGAAAGAGTTTAATTTGCATTTTTTGTATATGTGATTATGTAATTTGATGTTTTCAAAAAATAAAATAGTATTAAAGAAATACTTTTTGCTTATTTATACTTTTCTTCAAAACAGCAAAATAGTCAAATTGTTCTAATAGTAGTTTCGGGTGCATTGCAAATTAGCCAAATAAGAATTGTATTTCACACCACGTACTCTACTAATTACTATTATGCACTAATGTTTATTCGCTTTTTCTGTTATAAAACAACTGTCAAGTGCATAAATTGCATAGTTTTTTTGTTTATGTCATTAAAATATTTCTCGTTCCAATCAAAATATGAATTGACATTATTGTGGAAATTGTTGCAAATGCAAGAAAATAAGAAAAAAAAAAAAAAAAGAAGAAAAAGAAGAAAAAGAATAAATTTATTACCATCAGCGCTTTATATCAAAATCGAAAAAAACGCAATGCTGGATATCATGCAATTGGTTTCTCTCGCAAATAGACAACCTGATATACACAGAAACCTAACAAAGTTCAAAAAAGGCGAGATTATTTTATGCATCGCACCCCCTTTTTATTGAAGTTAAATACACTATTCTATCTTTAAAGGATTTTCCCAAGAATTTTGCGTTGATAAATTAAATTACAAAACATTTTATCGTAAACTCGAATACCTGAGCTATGTCTATAGTTATTTTTGTAGGCAATAGAAAGTTTCGATGTCTAGGTTGAGTGACATTTCAGAATAATATTTATGTTTTTGACACCTGTTTAAAATGACATGCGATTGCGAAAATTGAAAGCAGGTGCTGCAAAATTAAAAATTATTAACGAATTCTCTACATGTTCATAATTGTTTTAGATAGATATATTAGCTAATTATTTGCTTTTGCATACATTTTCAAATTCTTTAAAAAGCCAAGTTAAGGGGTAAAGCTATTTTACATGAGTTGATTGTACAAAAATATGAAAAAAAAGGGGTCCAAAGAAAAAAAAAATTTATGAAAGAAGCTATAATAAGTAAAATTAAATGTTGTAATAATTTTTTATTATAAAAAATCTGTTCACTGTTAGTAAAGAATTCATAAATTCAACTGCATAGTAACTTTTGTAATTGAAACCGGAGTTTTAAGGCGTAGTAGTAGTAGCTCAAGGAATGTCAATTTGTAGAAAAAAAAAATTTTGTTAGTAACTTTTTTGATAAAGCTGGGGCAAGTTAAACGACTTTTTCTTTCTTGTGTCTATTTAAAAATATGTTGAGAATTTTAGCTCGACAGAGCACTCGACAAATCTTAAAATGTACTAAAATACCCTCATTGGTAATTCGAAATAAACATATTCCTTCAATACCAAAATCACCTGCAATTCAGAAAAATAACCAGGGTAAATTAAATGGCTTTGATCCTATTCCGATGAATACCGAGCGACTTGTAGAGCTTCCCAATATCAATCTTGGTGATTATGTAGAAGCATTTAGGTAAAATAGATTAATTACACAAATTAATTCATATTCACATTGTCCTTGGTAGAAATGGACAGTATAGCGGCATGGTTGTTGGACAGAAAGGAACAAGTGGTGGTTTACAGCAATTGACACTTTTACTCCGCAATGGCAAAACCACAACTATTCGCAGTGATAATGTAGCATTTTGTTTAAAGGGCTTTGCAAATAGTCAACAAGTATCGCAGACAGTAACTGAACCTACAAATTGGAAAGATGTTGATGCGGATGGAATTTTACAAAACATTCCGTCTGCTTATAATCGAGCCATTCAACATTATCAACGTACATTGACCATGACGAAAGGCGCATCTCATCAAGGATTAATTCAACTTTACCAACATTTTATTAAAAACGATACTCAAAATGAAGTATCGTTAGATCAATTAGCAGCTGTTGCTTTTAAATCAGATAGACCTACAGAATTACAACGACATGCCACTTTTCTTCATTTAATATCTGATAATATTCATTTCATTCCTACAAGAGATGTACGTGGATCAGGCAATTGGACAATTCGTTCACAAATTGAATGCGAAAGATTAACTCGCATCATTGAATCGATTCGTGGCCGTGATTCGTCATATACAGGCTTCTTATCTCGTATGAAATCTCTTATTACATTTTACCAAACTCATGCAGATCCTGTTTTGGGCACGTTTTCCAGAACAGCAATTGAATTGGCATCTTCAGTAACAAATACGTTAACAAAATCAGACAAAGAATACATCAATTTTATTGTAGATTGGATCAAATCACCTAAAGTTATTGTTGATTCACCTTATGAAGTCTTTGTACCCAACATTCTAAAAGCATTGAAATGCTATGATCAGTTGTTTTATGATCGACTTTTAGCGATTCAATTCTTAAAAGAGGTTGGCATGTTTAAACCATGGGACAATGTTGGTTTGTTGGAAGATGCAAAGGTTGCAGAGGAGTTTATTTGGTCTAAAGAATCACAAGAAAGTGACAAGAAAATGAAGGCGTATACTGCTGCTTTCTTATCAGATAAAAACATGGCTAGCCAAGATAGATTTGAATCCATTCGACATGATTTTGGAAATTTACCAGTGTATACAATTGATGATCCTTCCGCTAAAGAAATCGATGATGGTATTTCCATTGAACATATTTCAGGAGACAAATCAGCATGGCTTCATGTGCATATTGCAGATCCAACTACCTATATTGGGCCAAATGATGAGTTAGCCCAACTTACACAACAAAAAGCACAAACGCTTTATTTACCAGAACGTCATTTCCCTATGTTGCCAGAAGAACTATCATCAAAAAAGTTCAGTTTAGGGTCCACAGCGCACACAAATAAGGATGGATCACAGTATGCATTGACATTTAGTACTAGAATCGATATGAAGGGTAACTTGATTGATTATAAGGTTCGCCCTAGTCTTGTAAAAAACGTAGTAAAAGTGTACTATGATGATTTAGACGAAATGTTAAAACCAGTAGCCACCATAGCTTATGATCCATTAGTCGATTTAACAAGGAGTTTTTCGCATCCATCTACTGATGCATTTGCTCTCAAGGATAGTGAAATGAAAGAAAGAAAATCTACTGTTCCTGAAGACGCTAAAAAGGATTTATTTGCGATTTTCCAAATGGCACAAAAACACAGTGTAAATAGAGTGACTAATGGTGCCATCAACTTTACAAAGCCTTCTCCTGTAATCGAGATATTACCAAATCCACTTGATTTACCTCAAATTCAATTTACATCACCAAATTATGTATCTCATTTACCTGCTGTGCGGGTAACACTTGATAAATCGGCATTTTCTCCAGCTAGAAAGATGGTTGCCGAAACCATGATTATGGGTGGTCGTATTGCTAGTCAATTTGCACATGCATATGATATACCATTACCATTCCGTACTCAGGCTTGGAACCCTGATGCATCTAATGCTCAATGCCGGTTAAGAGAAGAGTTACTAGCAAGTCGTGATCCAATTTCTGGAGCAATTGGAACACAAGATATGGTTAAGTACTTGTCCATTCTTCCCCCAAGCACCGTAACCACCAACTCTAATTTACCTCATGTTGTTATGGGTATCAATGATGGTTATACTCGAGCTACATCACCTCTGCGTCGATATATGGATATGGTAGTTCATTGGCAACTCAAATCACATTTAATGGGTGAAACATTACCATTTTCCAATACTCATTTACAAACTTTGGCATCACGAATCATGAACAGAGAGAAACAGCTTAGTTTGTTGCAGCAAAGAGGTTTGCAATTTTGGGTAATCAGTTTATTGGATCGTATGCGTGTAGATGGATTTACAGATCGCATGGAATGGAATTGTATTGTTAATATGCCTAGTAGAAACGCTTCAACAGAATTGGGAGGAACAATGGATGTAGCTTCTGGTACTTTGTTGGAAATTGGTGTTCGTGGTCGCATAGAAAAATTAGATAGAAATGTTGAGGTGGGAGAGGTTGTAAAAGTACGCATATCCAGTTTAGAACCTGTATCGGGTAGAGTCAATTTTGAATTGATTTAATAAACTTTTTAATTGTATATATAATTTATTTCAATGAAATTATTCTTTTCCAATATGTATATATATATATATATATATATATGATTCAATATCAAGACGCAGCGCTATAAAATTTGTTTTCAAAGTTGTTTTATTTATTACTATCAAGGAAAACTCCTTTAGGCTCATGGCTTTGTCTATGCAAATTAATTATTATAAATGGAGGTTCCTGAAAATCCTTAATCTATATCAATGAAATAATATATCATATCCGCATAAATATAAAACTTTAGTACCAACAAGAAGCCACTACAAAGTATGGGGCCATAATGCTAATATATTTTTTGAGATTGAGATTTTTATATTACCTAAATAACAACATCTCGTCAATACCGAAGAACTTGCCGTAAGGTGAATTATTTTTCTTAAAGATAATTGCTTGATACTAATTGCGTTCTTGGCTCTTACAAACATTTTTCTTGAAATTGTTACTTAAAATTTTTAGTAGTAATGTAATTCATTTGATTTCTTTAATAACGTTCAATTATTTATACTCATAAAATTTAAGCGTTCTTTGTCTGTGGTTATTGAGATTTTATGGATTTTAGGGTCGTAACCAAAGAACTTGACATCTCTACCTGCCTTTAATATAGACATTGCTACACATTGTGTGCCGTGCAAATCTAATAATTTTACCAATATTTACATTGATTTTGATGTCAAACTCTGCATTTTTTGAAATGGTGGAGCTATAAACGAGTCTAAGAAGGCTTGGATACATACTTAATCTCGACCCACTGATGAATACTGCCAAACGCTACCTGCCAATACCATTTAAACTCCTTTGGATCAATATTAATTCCCTTAAAAAAAACAGCACCGAACTTTTAGGTTAAAACACTCAAGAAATAACGAATGTTAGCCCTACTTAATACCTATTTGAATCATAAGATCCTTCTTTTTTGGTACCTATAAAAATAGGAGGGTAATCTTTTTGCACACATTTTTTAGAATATCTTTACGAAAAATTCATATTTTGAAAGCGATAAATCCTAGCCGTTGGACCATTGAGGAGGAGATATTCATATTTTGAAAAGAACTAAGTTAGATACGACAGAGCTCAATAAAGTCTATGACATAAATGTGAAATAGTGTTGGTCAATATAGTGGATATATGGCAATATATTACAAAACGATCAAAAAAGGTTTTTAAAAAAAGAATAGCAAATTTTTTTTATACTTAAATGTATTATAGAGCACTTTAAAACAAGTAAATTTTTCTATTAGGAAGTGACAGTATATCTTGATTTTTTGTAGAGATATTAATGTTATAAGGTTCAAAGCTTGGATAAATTGCTCCATTAGTAATGTCGTAATTATAAGTAATAATAAAGATAGACAGTACGTGTGAATATGTCAGTCTTTATTAAATAAAAAAAAAGCGAGATGGGGAATTCAATACGCAATGAAGGGTGAATGTCTACTGCTATCTATATTCGATTAAAGGATCGCTTATTACTTACTCACCTATCTAGAATGTTGCTCCCATACTATAATTTAGCGTCAACCCTCACTTATGCTAATGTAATTAAATTCAGATATAGATGGCCAGTCTAAAGTCTTTAGTTGCTCTTGGCAACGCTTAATTATTGATATTATTCTTTGTTTTCTATTTTTTGTCATGTCTAGATTATCAGATTAATCATTTATAATATTTATATGACAGATATGCTAAATATGTTAAAGAATAGTTAATTGCCATATTTAAACTACAATTTTAGGAACATTTTATATGCAAATACAACATATATATATATATATACAAGTAATTTACTATAATAACATTTTATAATTACTATAAATACCAAATGTACTCAAGAATCTTTTTGATTCTTTCTTTGTTTTTAAACTATCTTTAATAAGCCTAGAAAAGTTATAAATATATTTTCCATATTGCTTTTCATAGTTTTCAATCTTCAACGCCAGGAATGTATCCATTTTTTTTATAATCAACCTCATTAGAGTACTAAGCATTTCCAAATATACCCTAGGCACTGTCAAATAGATATGATTTAGTCGTATTATGCTACCGACCCCTATATTTATTTTATATCTTGCAAAAAGCTCAACAAAAACAGGTAAAATCTATTACTTTTTCCTTAGTTGTTGAAAAAAAATTGGCGGATCCAAAAGCGTCCGATGTAATGAGTCTCCACTACTGTACCTACCATTGCAAAGGGAATTCATTTGGATTTCTATTCGGCAGTAATTGGTGAGCTTACAGGCCTTAAAGTAGGTGTAGCACTCTGGGCTCCACTGCCAGTTGGGGCAATGCAGCGCCTTTTGATAGGGCTATCAAGGCTATCAAGGCTATCAAGGCTATCAAGGCTATCAATCATGGCTAATTTTTAGGAGTTGTACTACTGATTCGGGTTTTATACTTTTGACTTTCTTGCTTTTCAACTTTCTTTCAATTATTCTATTATATATATATATATATATATATATATATATATATACATTTTCTTCATTCTTGGAAAAGTCTTTAATAAAGTTACTACACATACAAAAAAAAAAAAAAAAAAAAAAAAAAAAAAAAATAGATGCAAATAGTAGATAACTAATATGTTCAAACTTACCAAATGCATAATAACTCACAGAAGTTAATATCAGACTTTCACGTAGTAAATACTCATACCAATGTCTATATAAATTGATAGATCATTTGGGTCAATATTCGTAGAGGCAGAATTTTGATTGTTTTCAATAAGATTGCACAGCAAGGTATAATAGGCGCATTTTGGCAACAAATTTTTCAACACACAGTAGGTTATGAAATTTGCCCTTTTACACCATTGTGCCCGAGGTATGTAATTACTTAAATGTAAAGTTTATAATTATTTGAACTGAAATTCGGCGAGATAGGATTTTTTGATATCAGTTTTTTACAGTTATAAGTAGGTTTCAGATGGTTTTTGGGGTTTTCTTACAGTATTTAGTCTAATAATACCAAATCTTAAATGACGACGTACCTTCCCTTTATATGTCATTGGCATTAGGTCGAAAATGGAAAAGTTAATACTAAAACATTGGTACATCATTGGCTTAACATTGTTCAAATTGACCTAAAATTGATTGAAAAAAATGATTACCTAGATGGAAATGTTAATTTTCTGTAGTTATAAAATATAATCTATTGGAAGAAGCTCTGAAGTTTTTGTTTTATCAAAAAATATCTATTTTTCGTCGAGATAATCAAAATAATAGCTCATTTTACAGCTTAAGATCTACCATATCTGAGTTCCAAAACCGATTTGGCAAATCGATTCAAAAATGATCCAAAAATGATCCAAAAAACAAAATTGTCTAATATCTCATAAACTGTACAATTAGTTAAAATATCGTACTAAATGGTTTTTGTTTAGTTTTAAATTTTGCATTTGAGCAAATAAAATTTGGACAAAAGTTTCACATTAAATTTTGCTTAAAATGTGCCTAAAATTTAGAAGGTTTTTTGAAAATACACGCTAATTTTAACATATATGTCTCCAATTTAAAAACATGATAAAATGTGCAAAAAAATTATCTATTGATCTAGTTATTGGAGAACTTTGTAGCTACATTTTTCGTGGAGAAAACAAGATTTTCGTTATTTTTTTTTCAAATCCAAAATTGGGAAGGAGGGTATACTCGTCTTTTTTGAAGGCTAAATCAAAGATATTTTTTTTTACGCATTTTGAGAATATCTCGACGAAAAATTAATGTTTTTAAAAAAACTAAAATGGGTTTAATAGGGCTCATTAGTCACTATAACGCAAATTAAAAAAATCTGCTATTGAACTTGGTAAATATTTTGAAATCTACTACAAAAAATGACAAAAAAGGGAAGGGAAAAAAAAGTACTCAGAATTTTTTCATACTTAAATATGTTATAAAGAGCTTTAAAAAAAGTAACTTTTGCTATCAAAAAGTATGACCTTAACTTAACTTTTTGTGGAGATATGGGAGCTCAAAGTTTTTAACTTTTGACAGTAAAATGCGTATAAAATCTGAAACATTAGCACTGAAAAAAGTTGTAGCAGTTACAAAAAATATAGGATATTCCGGATACTCGTTTTTGGGTTAGAATTGAACATCTCAGGTACATTGATATATAATTTTTTTCTGGTGTTATTTTGTAGAAAAAAAAGTAAATTAGGGAAGGAAAGTTAGACCTTTGTTTTTAAGAAAACATCAGTAAATCTTACCTGCATAATACCACCAATTTATGTTTTTCAGTGTCTAAACTCTAAAGTATATACTAAAAAATGTTTAATATGAAATCAAGATGCGTCCAAATTACAACCAAATTATAAGTACTATATGTGTATATTATTCATGGCCCAATAGCATTGTTAAAAATAAAACTAACACTGATTTCTCTCTTTTTGATAGCAATTGACAAACTGCTAAATTGCCCAAAACCTACAATATTGATTATAGTGATTTTAAATGTCATATCCCCAGATATGGCATAATCTAATATATAAAGCGACGCAAATCTGTTTATTTTTGTTGCTTACCTCCTTTCAAAAGTTCTCTTGGTTCCAAAGAAATGTACATGAATCTGGATGGAAACAATTTAAGATGTATTATAAAAGTGTATTAATCGTTATCTGAAATCGTTAATAAGCAATCTTTTGTAGAGTTTGTGATCTTTAAATTTAATTGTATTGGTTAATGACTATGTTAATAGTTAATATCACTATGGGATTCCCTCTCCCCCCCCCTCTCACATTCTGTGTTATATCAATGCCCCTGTATGTAAAGTAATAAAGCGGGGAACGCATATCTTTTCTGGTTGCATGAATTGAAAAGCCAATCATTTCAATTGAAAAAAATAAGCAGGTCCACCTGGATGTCATACAAAATAACCTCACCCACGCATGTGAAAATGACTAGTTGGCGAAAAATTGAAATAAAATAAAATAAATATAGCCTTCTACAATCTATTTTTCTCCTTTTCTTTCTAAATTAATCAATCAAAACAGAAATCATGTCTTTTGTCAGTAAATTAACCAAACCTATGCTCGCTAAACGCGGCTTCTCTACCTCCTCTTTATTATTAAAAGATATTAAACATGTCACTGTTATTGGTGCAGGTTTGATGGGTTCTGGTATTGTTCAAGTAGCTGCACAAGCTAAATACAATGTCACCATGATTGACACAACTGATGCCGCACTTGAAAATGGTAAAAACATTATCTCTAAATCTCTCAAGCGCGTTGCTCGCAAGAAGTTTGCTGATGATGAAATCAAGCAAAAGCAATTTATTGATGAAACACTTCAATATGTTACCTTGTCTAAAGATGTAGAAGAAGCTGCTGCCAAGTCCGATCTTATTGTTGAAGCTATTGTTGAAAATATTGACGTTAAGCAAAAGTTGTTTGCTCAATTAGACAAGATTGCACCCGAGGATACCATCTTTTGTAGTAATACTTCTTCCTTACCTGTTACTCAAATCGCTGAAGCTACTAGCGATGCTCGTAAACAACGTTTCGCTGGTTTACATTTCTTCAATCCTGTTCCTGCCATGAAGTTAGTCGAGATTGTTCGTACTGAAAAAGTGACTGATGATGTTTATACTGATTTAGCTGATTTCACAAAGAAGGTTGGCAAAACTTCTGTTTCTTGTAAAGATACTCCTGGGTAAATCAGATTTATAATAATCATTCATTTAAATAGGAGACTAAATGTTTTCTTTAGTTTTATTGTAAACCGTTTGTTGGTTCCTTACATGTTGGAAGCTATGCGTGTCATTGATCGTGATGAAGCTTCTGTTGCTGACGTCGATACAGCAATGAAGTTGGGTGCTGGTATGCCTATGGGCCCATTAGAATTGGCCGATGTAAGTTTTTGTTTGTAATACTGTACTCTAAGATTTCTAAATGTACATTTTTTTCGGTTAGTTTGTCGGTTTAGATACCATGAAGTTTATTGTTGATGGCTGGGAGAAGGCTGGTTCGTTAGATACTCCTCTTCAAGAATCTAAAATCTTAAATAAGCTTGTCAAGGAAGGTAATTTGGGTCGTAAATCTGGCAAGGGTTTCTATGATTATTCCAAATAATTCTTGAAATAAATGTATATTACCAATTGTGGAGCTTTATTTTTCTTTTCTTTACCCATCTTCTTTGATTTTAAAGGATTGTTCATGCTTTTGGGAGTAGAAAAATGTGAATTCATATACTTTTATAGTTAAGCTATATGCGTATATTTCTATTTAAAAAAGGAGAGTTGTTAGAGATAAAAATAATAATCTTTTGGTATGATGTGAGGTTTTATGCGCTGGAGCTATATTCTATTATGGAGGAATACATTGGACGGCAATGCTTATCTATCCAGTTCATGCTATTTCATTCCTTAATTTCAGACATCTGCAAAAAATAAAAAATAAAAATCTTCAAATATAGGTAAAAAATTGATTGTCAAATATGGCAAAATTTGATTTATTTAATTATATTCTACAACGGCATATTTTCCACTGAAACGCCATTCTTGTCTAGTTGCTTTACTTTCAATATCTTTTTTAGTTTCTTCAGAAAGACCAACGACAGGGTCAGCCTTATTTGTACGTAAAGCGATAATGTTTGTAAAGCTATTTGCCATTGAAGGTCCAATTGCTTCCTTGAAAGGAGTTGTAACAGGGAAATCACAATCAAAAACTAACTTTCTATAATTTAAATCGCCCTTATACAAAACTACATCAGATTCCTTCATCTCATTGAAAAGCTCAGGAGCATCAGATTCCATAAACCAGTAAGAAAGACCTGTGCACCAGAAATCATGAGAGCGAACTTCTAATCTACCATCAACAACATATTGTTCCCAACGATGTACCATAGTTTCTAGTGCATTAATGTCCTCTTGAGATCTACCCTCTTTGGAAGGAAAGAAATCTCTATCTAAACAATTTTTGAACATCATGGGCATATCCTTGGGCATCACATCAGAGACAAACCATGGCATAGTTTTACAATTGAATACTACTTTACCAGCAATTCCGGATTGCAATAACCAATCAGCAAAAATCATATCTACAAATACCTCAAAGCCAGAGTTATCCAAAACGAAATCGACACGGCCCCCCTTTAAAGATTTGAACTTTTGCCACAACTTTTCAGTATCATCTACCAAAATGAATTCACGACGCTTAGCTAAATGATCCTTCTCAACGGCTTGTAATCTTTCAATATCTTCTTGTGACATGTTGGTGAGTAAACTCAAATCAGTGGCGTTGCCCCACAAACAAACTTGAACAAGTTCATTGTATACAATCTCAAGCTTTTCTTCAGGCATAGGCTTGATCAATTCAGGCATTTTTCCAGCCAAATCAAAGACGGCGCCATGAGATCCCTTGAATGTATCATTCTTTTGACGTTCAAAGCAATCATATTCAGTCCAATATTGAGAATTATAAAAGATTTCGGCGATACGGCGATAGAGATAACATTCGTTAAAAAGCCAGGTACCGTTCATCCAAGTACAGTTTTTAAAGTATTGTTCTAAATGTTTGTTCCATTTGGCAGCATCAGGTTTGTTATCTTGAATAGGTCTAAAAAAAATGCATGAATATAAATAAAATGTTATAAAAATTAATGATTGTCATGGTAACATTACCTTAAAGGCTTTTCGTCAATTAATTCTTGCTTAATTCCCTCTAAAGCTTCAGCAATCTTGGCACCCTCTTGAGCGCGTTCAGCAGTAGTTTCTGCAATAGTCAGTTTGACATCAGTGATAGCACTATCGACGATAATGGGCCAACGACGAATAGTTGTTTCATAAGCAAAACTTTCTTTATTGGTGGCTCTGAAAGCAGGATAAGGAGGGTTATTAGGATTGATATTTGACATGATAAATGAAGATATTTATTGAAAAAACATGAACTTTTTTTATTTATTTTACATTTGAATGGGGTTTCACTCGGCGACCCTCAAAAAGAGGTTCAATCTTGTAAAATCAGCACTAAAAAAAAAAGTGACTCATCTATAAAGTAAAATGCTCCTGTTTCTTTCACAGAAAGAAAGAGAAAAATAACCCGGACCAATCAAAATATGCTACAATATGCCAATATGGGTTTAGAACGTGGTAGATTTTGGGATTGATTGCTGTAGATCTACTTCATTTGTATCCATGTCGATATTTCTAGACAACCAGGTACCAATATCAGCAATGGATGAGTCATCTAGTCGTTTAGTATCTACAACCAGTTTATCTTTGGGTTTTTTTAATGGGATTACAGCAGTTGTTGTTGGAGATAGAGATAAATCATCAAGCGAATTGATATGATTTTTTTTGTGTATATGAAATGATGGTATCGAATTGAGCAGCACATCTGATGGTGGATCAATGTATTTTCGTGTGACAGTTGGTAAGGGTATATAATCACTTTCTATAATTTCAGGGCGTTCGATGAATGGAGCATACAATGTTGAATCATTGAATCTATCAATACAATTAGTAAATTGAATAACTATAAAGGGGCTTGTTTTTTTTTTAAAAAAAAAAAAGAAAGGCCTTACATTTTCTAAAGAAAATAATGTTAGCTTATGCACATTGTGTACTAATAATCAATCGAAAAACTTACTCTTTCTGGATTTCGTAATGCGGATTTTTCTTGTTTGTGATAAAAATGATGCTGTTCCACGAAATATTTTCCTTTTTCATTGCTATCTGTGTATTGCTGTTTGGCATCTTTTTTTCTTTCTTTACCCTCAAATGCTATGCTCAATTGTTTATGATGTTGCATTTCGTTTGTTGCATTGTTGGATAATGATAGCAACTGACTTTGAACGGTTGAACTTGAATTCTTTTGATGATGCATGTATAGTTGATGTGTAGGGCGTATTCTTTTACTCTTTATGGTAGTGGTGGTAGTGGGGTTTTTGCTTATTGATGCTGTTGTTATGGTAATTGCATGCGATGGCTTTTGATGAAATATCATCTTATTACTGTTATAATCATCATCTTCGTCGTCATCTTCGTCGTCATTTTCCATGCTTTCGACATTGCTCATATTTGATGACACAAGGCGATCTTTGTTGTTATGATTGAAGATTGATCTTTTACTTTTTTTTCGCCCTAATGAAGATGAATTTTGTGTATTATTCGTAAACTTTTGAATAAAGTGAAATTTTTTAATAAAATCCATTCAAATTTTTAAAAATATTATCAAAAAAAAAAAGGAAAACTGTACAATAGATGAAATATATTAAAAAAAAAAAAAAAAAAAAAAAAAAAAAGAGAAAAAAGGAAATAATATAATAGCGTAATATTGATATTGAATTAGAGTTACTCTATGATGGTTTCACAAATATACTTTATTGAGTTAAAATTACTGCTTTGTGCTTTAAATTGCTCTTGTTTGCACGATAACCTATTAAGGGAATTGATGATTTTAATGAAATATTGCTAGCCAACATTAACATAAAGTATTCATTATATTGCTTATTGACACTAAAAAGATGGCAAATTATTTATTATATTTCCAAAAATGACTTACCAACAAATTGTAATTACGAGTAATAGAAAGATACGGTAAAATTTACTTGGTTTCTGACTTTTGTATCTGGTCGCACCAACATTTCACACGACGGCGAACACCATAAATGGACGATAATGTTGAAAATGGTCAATTTATCAATATTTGTCTATAAAATTCTCATTGGCTCATTGGAAATAGTTGATATAAACTGATCTACATTCAATATATAGATGCTCCCTATCGTTATTCTCTATAAAAATGCACATGCACTTTGCTTAGAACAAGTTTTTGTAAGCGACAAAAAGTAATATCTTGATACTATGAAAGCAAATTTACAATTTGGACTTTTTAGCATTTAACTGAGATGCAAATAACCATATGGCCATGATACAAAAGTATCTTAATCTCTAGTGATCACAAAGAGATACGTCCAATGGTAAATTGTAAATCATAGTTATCTGTACTCACACGCTTTTTTTCGGACAGAAATATATTCAGAAAGCTCGAAGCAAATAATACTATAATAGCTTATTTCGCCATTTGTATTATTTATGATGTGTGTGCATTGATGAAAGGTTGTCTATGATCAGCAAAAAAATTTAAATATCAAGATATTAACGTTTTGCTTCGCTTGTCTTCTACTTTTTCGCGGCCAAATTAAGAGCTGTCATTTTTCAAAGAATTCATTTTAAAGCTAACAAGCAATTGAAATTATATGATTTACATTTGGACATTGCCCAAACTCCTGAAATCACCTTCATACTTTTATTTATCCTCAATACACTATAAAATTGCATCAAGGCCTCCCTTTTGTTAGTGGTATATTAGAAAGATTTATACCTCAAAAATGTTTTTATACAAGAAGTTTGATTACTTTTTCCTTGAATCATTGCTTAGAAGTTAGCTGTGATATACAAAGTAGTAAATTATTCGTACATATATATATATATTGTATTATACGTTACAACTGTCTGTCGTATGTGCAGTAAACTCAATTATTCAAATGAATCAGCACATCGACCCATTGAATAAAATGAAGAAATTATTATAAAAAAAACAGGATTTTATTTGTAAATTAAAGGTAACTTTCATTTTTATTGTCTATAAAAATTGTACTCTTGTTGATTCTCATTGCACTGAATTATTATAATACTAGCATAATCAACCATGAGAAGATCAGAGTATATCTGATCCCAAGATGGAAAATTTATACGGTATTATATAAACCCAACACCCCCTCTTTCATAAACTAAGACAACCATTAGGCATGAGTTTAGTAGGTAAAAATGATAATTTGAGCCCCAATGCATGAATGTGGTGAAATTTGTCTTCATTGCCACTGAAGAACAACAATTGAAGCCAAACAACATCTGACGAACTAGTTTATTAAATTCACCAAACTACAAATAGCTTGTCAAGACATCGCTTTCCGTCGTTCGAGCCTTATCGTTTATCAAGGATTGCGAACCTTTCGTCAGCAGTTTTAAGTAAAGTAAAAAGTATGAGCTGACCAGCGAATATAATTACATCAAACTTCAACAAAAAGCACTAGCGGTTGTTCCGCCAAACAATTTTTATACAAAATTGTATATATACATGAAATAAAGCGCGTATACTAAATACAAAATTATATGCTAGTATGCCATAAACCTTAACTAAGACTCATAAACCTTTCCTCATTTAAACCTCAAAAAATAAACTCGTGAAATATAGTGGTGATGGTTTATTAGCACCATAAGCCTGAAAGAGTCAACTACAAAAAATAATAAAAAGAAAAAGTGTAGAAACATGCTGCGCGAAGTAATAGATTTTTTACGCAACAATTTCTTGCGGTGTATAGCAACATGCGATATCAACCCTTTAGCTGTAGCAAGGCAATAGACAGGAAAGTAAAGCTAGATGTGTATTAAACTCGTCTTGAATGTGGTAGCAGCAAATATAGCGTTCTTGAATAACTCGACAAAAAATAGAGCTACAGCTACAAAAAAATACTCAATCTGTAGATACTTTTATTGCACATTATGTAAAAATAAAAAATCTGAAGGTTGTATTTGAAAAAGGATACTTTTTGATCTAAATTTGCTAAAATACAATATTGCATTTTTAATATGAATTTTGCATGGAAAAGTTTTCCAAAATTTACATTGTTTGATTCAGAATTAGAAAATAAACCTAAAATATTTGATGGCCAAAACTAACTTGCTATGCATTTTTGTAAATTTTGGATCTTTTTTCTCTATTTCTACATTCGAGTATTTTTGAATTTAAGCTCAGATAAGTGTGAATATTTGCCTATATAATTATATATGGTCATATTCAAAATAGGAGCGTGCATTCATTTCAATAAATAATCAGGAAATAAAAAATTCAAAACTATGTTTGAGATGCTGAAAACTATTTTTAACATACTTATTTGTATTTATCTTAATTTTTCAATCAGTATAAAAGCATCACATGTGAAACATTACTTATTCCCTGCTTAAAAACTCAATTTAAAATGCCAAATATGTCGAGTTTCTAATAAGCTTATAAACAATACGAATTATGTTATATTGATTCAATTGGCTCTATTCATAGAGATTTATAGCAAGTTTATAGCAGTATCTAAAGGTCCAAGTTTTAGTATTTATGAATTGTTGTTTGATGTGTCAATTTAAAACGCGGTCTTTTCTTCCTCTCATCAAAAAGAGCGTTCTGCCGTTTTCTTAATTGATTAAATAGAGTATCATCTAGGGTTTTTACGTTTCTAAATATTATGAATTCCAAAAGCTTCTAAACAATTTCAAATTAAGACGACTGGTCTATTGTAAGTAATATTTTTCTTTTGGTGTGTTGTGGTTTCAAATACCTTCAAAATTGGTTGGGATATCAATGAGTAAAAACCCAGAATTTTTATCATTTTTTAATTTAACGTGATGTGATGCAAGCAATTTTGGAGTAAGAAAGTTAAATAATAGTAATATTGAAAGATAACTCGTAATAATACTACATTTATATACTGTCTGCTGGTGTAATACGAAATTTTGGGCGCTTATATTGAATATATTAAACAATTTTACTGTATATGAAACTTTATTCGCATAAAATTAAATATATGTCTGTATGATTATCGTTATATATTATTCTTGACAAATTATAAGCTATATGCGCCCATATCTGACACCTGACAAATATAGTTTATTTAACTAAAAGCAGACTATATTTTCTTTGCCCAGCAGGGAACAGTTGCCTGTACGTCATATAATTGAATTTCAGAAGTGTTACACCCACTCGTTGATGCCAATTTTAAAAGCTCTACTTGCCATTAAGCAAGCTTTAGCCATGTATACATGACGTATGATGTGATATGATTTTTACACATACTTGACAAACCTGTCTATACTTATTTTTCTTTTTTTTCCTTCTTTTTTTTTCAATTGTTTCAAATCATGATTCAAACTCTAAGATTTGGTCAAAGAGCATTTTTAACTCGACCATTTGCAAATTATTATAACCGACAATTTGTTTCTGCCTCAGTAAGGCCATCACAACGCACTTTATTCACAGTACAACCGAGAAAGCATTTGTTATTACGATCAGAAGCTAAACCTACTAATAATCAAGCACATGATATTCTAAAATCAATTGAGGAAAAACAAGCACTTGACAAGAAAAATGCAGCATCCAAAATACAGAAAAGTCAACAAAAGAAAACCATGTGGCAAAAAGTCAAAACTGAAGCACTGCATTATTGGCATGGCACCAAATTGTTGGGATTGGAGGTACGCATTTCATCTCGACTAACCTGGAAAATGTTGCAAGGTACCAAATTAAGTCGACGAGAAAATCGACAGGTAAATATTTAAATGTTGTAAAATAAACTATAATTATAAAGCTCATAAGTAATAATATATTATAGCTTCGTCGTACAACTTCAGATATTGTTCGATTGGTTCCTTTTGCCGTTTTCTTAATTGTGCCATTTATGGAACTGTTACTACCTGTGGCTTTAAAGTTGTTTCCCAACATGTTACCTAGTACATTTGAGAACAAAAAAGTACAAGATGAAAAGAAACGCAAATTGTTAAATGTTCGATTGGACATGGCTCGATTTTTACAAGAAACTATTGCAGAATCAGAAAGCAGCGCTTCTAATAGTAACGATGATATGACAGCTGGTCAAGAATTTGTTCAATTCTTTAGAAAGGTCCGCATGACAGGAGAACAAGCTTCTACTGACGATTTACTTAAAATTGCTAGTAAATTTGAAGAGGAATTAACATTAGATAATTTATCTCGGCCTCAACTAGTGTCTATTTGTCGATATATGAATATTAATGCATTTGGAACTGATAATTTCTTGAGATTTCAGATTAGAAATCGAATGAATCAATTGAAACAAGATGATAAGGTGATTCAACAAGAAGGTATTGATCATCTTACTACTGCTGAATTAAATGCTGCGTGTGCTGCTCGTGGTATTCGGACTTTGGGTAATACATCAAAACGATTAAGGGACGAATTAGCTCAGTGGCTAGATTTACATTTGGAACATCATGTACCATCCACACTATTGATATTATCTCGGGCATTTAGTTTTACGGACCGAATGACACCTGAAGACGCACTTCGTGCTACATTTAACAGTCTACCTGATAATTTAGTAAACGAAGCAGAATTGAAAGTTTTGCAAACTATTGGTGCAAGTACCTATAAACAAAAATTAGATGTACTTGAGCAACAAGAAGAGTTGATTGAGGATGAAACCGAACAAGAAGAAAAGGAAGAAAAAGCTCGCAGAGAAGAACAAGAAGAATCAGAAGGGGCAGAAAGACTAAAAAAAGAGGTACAAAAATATATATTTATTGCATTTGTATAGAGATTAATTTATTAAATACATGTATTATACAACAAACAGGAACAATCAGATCAAGATAATCTTTCTGAACAACAACAGAGTGATCTACATGATGCATTAAATGAATTAAGGTCCAAAGTAGATGGACTTGAACAAAGGGCAAAATTGAATGAAATTAAATTTCATTATCAAGATTATAGAGATGTAAGTTTTATAATTACAGTAATAATAAGGAGTGTTTTAATCAATAAATTAAATATAGCTGATTGAAGAATTAAAAGCAGCTACACACAACAAACCAAATGTTGCGACACTTCGACTTGGTAAAAGATTAGAGAAAATGCTTCAAACCATTGATAAAGAATTAGATTCGCTAGAGAAAAGCAGCTAATAATAAATAGCATGTAACAATAATAAAAGCCCAGCCCTGCGCCCATTTTTCATTAAGGTTCTAGATTTAGCATAGTGATATAGTTCCCCGATCAAAAAACATGAAACTTTGCTAAATATCCGTAGTTTACTTTTTATTTATTTATTTTAAGGGGAGTAAAGCAAGCATCACAACAGTAAGTAATTTAATTACTATAGGAGAAAATCAAAACTGAGCAAAAACCAAGAGCATTATATACATTTACTTTGTAGAAAAAGAGAAAAATAAGGAGATATTAGTTTTTTCTATATTCAAAAAAGTAGTGCAACCATGAAAATCATAATTTGTAATACATTATCTTTCAGACAAACAAAGGCGGATATTGTATTCTGTTAATTAAATACAGTGCTTATAATATATGTGGGTTACAAATGCCACCGTTTTTAACGTTTTTCTTTCTTTCTTTTTTTTTTTTTTTTTTTTTTTTTTTTTACATTCTTTTATTTTTTCTTGTAAATAAAAAAAAACACAACTCTAAAGCTGGCTCTTTCATTATATATAAATAATAGTATAGAATGGTGACAGCAACAAAAATTGTATGCAAACACAAATATATAATTGCAATCTTGAATACTAAATCTCAAAATAGATTGATCGCGTTACAGAAACAAAATGGTCAAAGTTATATATTTCAATGGCATCTTGTCAGTGTGTTATTATTATTGCACTACAAGCATCGATTTGTTATTTGAATACATACCAAGCACATTTATTACCCGAACCTTCAACTGACAGTGTATTGACAGCAAGTTCAACAAATGATGACTATCTTCCTTTAAGAGCAGCCGATCGTCTTGGTAGAATCAAATGGGAGAACATTGCTTTTATGGGCTTTCAAGTCTGGTTTTTAGGCATGGCATTTGATGCCGTAAGTATACATTTAAATCTAAAAAAGTGCAGTAAACTCATGTTATTTAACAGACGGTCTATCAAAATACAGCGGAGATCTTAGCTTTAGCTATTTTAAATGCTCTTTGCGCCATATTAGGTGCTTTACAAGTTGTTGATGGTGTAAAATGGCTCGATCGACTACTTAACACAGAATTTTCTGTTGATGCATTGGCAATGGCTGAAAAAATTGAAATTGCATTATGTGTTGTTATTTTAACTTTTGCTGTCGTCATGTCATTTCTTAGTTATCAAATGTCAAAGCAATTTGGTTGGAATATTTACAAGAAAATTGGTGCAGATGTACAAATTCAAAAGATGTATCGTATGTTTCAATTCTTTGTATTGTCTTTGAAGATTGATATTTTTACGCAATTTATGGTCTCCGTATTTTATTTAATACAATTTGCTTCAAAGCAAGGTATTATGTGGGAAACTATCATTCAAGTCATTGTAACTATTTTCATTATACCATTTCTTTATTTTGCTAGAACAGCTGTAAGTAGTAAAACTGATATGGTATTCATCATGTATATTAATACATATTCTCTCGTTTTAATAGGGCAGTGCAGAGAGTAAACCTAGAATGATCATGTTCATCTTGTTTGAATGCTTGGTTTTATTCCATTTCGCTTTAATCTTTTCACAAACTTTACAACCTAACAATAATTGGTACACTTGGATTTGTTTAATTTGGATCGGTGTTGCTTTTGCTTTAGTTTCTTGCGTTTTAGGTATTATTTGTATGCGCAACTTTGGTAAAGGTCTTAAGCCATTCGTACAAAGAGGAAACGTCAAAGCTAAAATGGATCTTGAAAGCAATAATTTACAAAATCAAAAGGCACATGAAAGCTGGCAAATCGATGATGACTAAATATCATTGCCTTTTATCCTATTTACCATTTATCATATTTATTTACTCCATTACACACATTATATATTTTTATACACCCTTCCCTCCCCCCCCTTTTTTTTTGTTCAATTATATCAACTCATCATTATCATCATATTGAAAAGAAAAATCATCGCTGGTCGATCTTTCCATGTATTAAAATTCCTCACGAAAAAAAAAAAAAAAAATAGTGCCAAACTTTTTGTCATTTGTAGTAAATCTACCTATTGAGCTTTTTTTTTGAAATAAAAGTACGATGCTAAACTTAATATGTTTAGCTATCATATAATAGTTCTAGATTGTTTATAGACCTTTTGGATTGTTTTGAAAGTCCATTAAAACTTTGCAAGATATTTTCTTCCTTATACAGTAACTACAATAGAATGCATGAAAAGGCTTCAAATAAGGGTAAATGACATGTTTACTTGATATACAATGTTATATACATATTTTAATTGATTTTATACTATCAAATTTAGATACCAGCCATGTTGATATACTTAATGTTCATGTAATCATCTAAACCAAATTGACTGCCTTCACGGCCAAGACCAGATTCCTTGACACCACCGAAAGGAGTGTAACAAGAAGAGATGATACCTGTATTTACACCAACCATACCAGTTTCCAATTGTTCAGCAACACGCCAGCAACGACCGACATCGCGACTGAAAAAGTAACTAGCCAAACCGAAGGGAGTATCATTAGCAAGAGCGATTACATCGCTTTCATTTTCAAAGGGAAACAAAGCAGCAACAGGGCCAAATGTTTCTTCGCTGTGAATCTTCATCTCAGCCGTCATGTTGGACAAAACAGTGGGAGAGAAAAAGTTACCACCCTTGTGTTCACCACCAGCCAAGACTTCAGCACCTTTACCAACAGCATCTTCGACATGAGACTTTACCTTGTCGACACCCTTGGAATTGATGAGAGGTCCGTGAGTAGACTTTTCATGGAAACCATGGCCAATTTCGAATTTTTTGACCTTTTCAGCAAGGAGAGTAGAGAATTCCTTGTAAACATTCTTTTGAACGTAGATACGATTGGCTGAAACACAAGTTTGACCAGTACCTCTAAATTTACAAGCAATAATGGCTATATTTGAAGATATTAGATACATAAATATATACACATTATATAATAAACTGACCTTCAACAGCAGAAGAGACATCAGCATCATCAAAAACAATGAAAGCAGCATTACCACCAAGTTCCATTGAAACCTTCTTCATGGTACCTGAAGATTGAGACATCAAAAGTTTACCGACAGCAGTCTAAATTTATGCAAAATTCAAATTAGAGAATTAGAAAACCAGAAATTTAGAAACTATAGAAAATACTTACAGAACCTGTGAAAGAAATCTTCTTAATGATAGGGTTGGTACATAATTCCTTTCCTACATCAGCAACGTGCTTATCAGTAGGAATGATGTTGACAACACCAGCAGGAATACCAACACGTTTAGCGAGTTCAGCTAAAGCCAATGCAGAGTAAGGAGTTTCAGCACCAGGCTTGATAACTACAGTACAACCAGCAGCTAAAGCAGCACCAACCTTACGAGTGATCATAGCAGCAGGGAAATCTAATACCAATTTTGCATAAATAACATAAATAATGACTAATCACTTACACACCCACACATACACAGTATACTTACTCCAAGGGGTAATAATACCAACAACACCAACAGGCTGCTTGATTGTAACAAAACGTTGACCAGGCATATGAGAAGGAATAACTGTACCGTAAGCGCGTACAGCTTCTTCACCAAACCATTCAAAGAAAGATGCAGCATAGGCAACTTCACCCTTTGCTTCGGGCAATGTTTTACCATTTTCCCAAGTCAAAATGGTAGCTAAATCATCTTGATTTTCCATCATGGCACGATACCATTTCAGCAAAAGATCATGGCGTTCCTTACCAGTTGTTTTAGACCATGTCTTGAACGCATCAGAAGCAACTTGAATAGCTTCCTTGGTTTCTTTGCTACCCATGTCAGGCAATTTACCAATTTCCTTGTCAGTGGCAGGATCAAGGATAGTAAATGTTTCAGTGACATTTTTGTTTGTCCATTCATTATTTATAAAAGCAGATTCCTTGAACAAAGAAGGGTCCTTGAGCTAAATAAATTAGGATTAGTAAAATTATATATATATATATACATTTTAATTGAGTTTTTTTTTTTTTTTTTTTTTTTTTTTACTTACTTTGGGGACTTCAACAGAAGTGACAAAAGACTTGAGAGTAGTAGACATTGTGAATTTTCTTATAGTTGTAGTACGAGTTGGATTTAAACAAGCTTTAATATATGTATTCTGCAAGGCAGATCTAATCATTATTTTATCCAAATGAGAAAAAAAAAACGAAAAGGATATTAAATACCTTTTGCCTTTTTATTCTTTGAATTGAAGTGAGTCAAATAGTACGTGTGAAATGCGGTTGTTTAACCTTATTATTCAACAGGATTTGGTCATATTTTGATATGCAGTACATACATTAGTCATGTTGAGCGAATCATGGTGATTGTAACATTATATCGTTGCTGTTTTTGATCTCTTCCATTTTCTTTTTTCTTTTTTTGGGAATGAGGGTATACTTATGCCGTCTATATCTCGCTCCATAGATATAATGAAAGGTCCAAACGCGTTTTTAAAAGAGACTTCATTATCTTTTATCTCAATAAAGAGGTTTTTAAATTTAAGATATGATAGTGCATGCATATTGAAATTGAAATCAAGGTTTGTCTATCAATATTTATCAGAGACTAAGAACGTCAAATTTCCTAATAAATATCAAGACATTTATTGTAATATTTCAGGACATGCATTTTTTTTAATTGTACAAAATGAGTTTATCTATTAAATTAGACGAAACTGACTAAATGTAGCATGTAGTAAGCATAAATAATGCCATGTGACATGGCAATCTATAAAGAATGTTTGCAAAGAAGGCCAAATTGTAGAACCAGTTGTCAATGAGCCAAACTATTCTTGTTGAAATTGCAGAAAATTAATTGATGTTTTGACAGTTTATCATAAGACATTTGATAACTATACATTATATTATTTTGACACTTATGTCGGGTAAAAGAAAAAGTATCGGAAGCACTGTAACACCTAGGCATTTGATAAATTTGGCTCACTAAATTGTGGCCCAACGTAAATTTAATATTTTTTCAGATCCCTTTGACTTTTATAATTACTGCAGAAAATGCGGCAGTTTTTACCAGTTCTGTGCAGGTTCCTTAGTTAACATTATGGCATAGTCTGTTATGATATGTTCTATACTACTGTTTACTAGTAAATTTGGCTGATAAAATACGAATCGACAACAATGTTATAATAAAGTACTTTAATTTTAGTATACTGTTTCATTTTATAACGATTTTTTTCTTTATTTATATTAAATGATTTAGTACATATTTTTAACTTTGAGATTAATATAATCTCCTGGCGTAACGGCGTAACAAAAATGCGTAAAATACCTACTCTCATTTAAAGTTAAAAGCTATTTAGATTTAAATTTGGCGAGATACCAGGGGGTCTTTTTTTTTTTGCCAGTTTTTTATCATTTATACGACATGTATTGATTTAAAAGTATTTTGTATTTTTAGCATGCGTTTGTTATTGTATTCAAATTGAATGGTTTTATACTTATCAAGCTTTTAGACTTTCAGTATGTAATTCTACTGCAGAAGTATTGTATAATTACAAATTTCTCATACATTATTATTTTTTCCTAATAATAAAATTCATTTTGTACTAAATAGCAACTGCTAATTACAATGCTGGTGATGTGTTAACGACTACTTTGTTGGCTCTTTTTGTATAGTGAATCCTTACACAGTACATTTTAGCTGTTTTCAATTATTAAAATTTATCCTAGTTTATATAAATTTTGCAAACTAAATCAAACTTAGGAATACTCTTTTAACATGTTTTTTTTTTGTTTTTGTTTTATTCTTATTTCAAATTGTTGTATGTATATTTTTTGCACTCTTCTCAAAGTTTTAACAAAAAAACATTGGCAGATTGAGAAACGTTTAACCATATATCTGCTAAAAATATTTACATTGGCAGTATAAGCATGCATTCGTGCTGTTTATTCTCCCAATAAGCAACAACGTTTGGCCGTCGTAGTAAGATATACAGTACATGATAATGTTAACAGCTTTTTATATTCAATTTTCTGTTCGATTTGCAAGTATATTTACCGAGAAATTATAATAGTGTATAATGGTTAGAAGAACATTGAACATCATATTTAAGTAGAGCACAAATAAATACTCTTTTTAAAGAACATCGATGTTCTTGTGGGTTGTGTTCACATCAAATTTGAAGTTCAAAATTTTAGAAACTTTAAATATGTACACTACGGGAAACAAGGTGTAAAATGAGGTATAAACTACAACTTTTCTGAAAGAGTTATTATGATATTCGTTGCAAAAACTGTTTTATATGAAGATTTCGTTGGTAAGATATAACTTTATAATAATCTTTCATGAAAAACCAAATAACTGCAAATTTTAAAATCGCCATTTTCGCGTTTTTTCCTGTAGTGTGTAAATCTTTCAAAATATTTGACGTACATAATAATGCTTCGCACTAAAAAAGCTTGTAAATAATTAGCCAAGCAAAAGGAATTTGTGTCTGAAAATTATATTTTCTAACTTTTCATTAATTCATTTTCGGTCAATATCTGAGATACTCTCGTATGAGCGCATCGATGACCATATGAGCCTATTGACCATCTCATTTGAGCATATCCATGTACTCTGAGAGCATACAGGAGGTCAGAGTGTGTATGTTAGAATACTTTTTACAACGTTGTCCTAAAGGTTGCACCAGAAAACCCCTTCAAAGAACAAATTTACTACATATCAGGCTCGAATTACGGGACCTGAATTATCAAACTCCGTTTTATGCGGACTGTACCTTAAAATAGAAAAAAAAATTACCATAAACTATATTTTTTAGTTGATAACTCTTGCAATTTTGAAGTAATCTCAAACAGCAATATTTTAAAACAGATATATAAGAAAGAAAAATGATTCTAGCAAAAATCCCAATTAACCTGGTATATTATTTATAAATATATTTCCATTAAAGGCGTACAAAAACGCAACTTCAATGGACTGTAATTCGAGATAGCAACCTTTTAAGCATATACTTCATAAGACAAAAATGATTGTTTTATTTAGTTTTATTATATTTTATTATAAAATTAATCTCAAAAAAAACATCAATTTCTCCTTGTATACCCTCGTCCAAAATTTGACTTTCTCGAAAAAAGCTAATAACTCTATGAAAAATAGAGCTAGAGTGACATATAATGCCTCAAATAATAGGTATTTTTTTTTGTTATTTGTCTGTAACACTAACTTTAAAATTTTACTAAAAAAGTATTTTTAAAATCACTAAAAACTGGTTTTTATATTTTTGCTTTTTTTACAAAATTTTTGATGATACATGTTTTCAATAAATATACCATTAGATACAAAATTTAATTTTATGTTGAGGTTACTTAATAACATTAGCCAGGTTACTATACATGTTTGTTGTCAATTTTGCATTTTAAAAATTTAGGATCGTTTTTGTTCAATTTTTTCATCATCAGAAAATTTTGGATTTCAACTGCCGCCACACCTGAGTTGTATGAAAATTCAAAGAAAATTCGCCGAAGTTATTATTTTTTTTGCAATGCAATGATATGTAGGGGATGTTTAAATTAGAAAATATAGTACTATAGTTGCAAATGGAACAATTCATCATTGTAAATTGAAGCAGAGTAATAGAATAGTTTTTGCTGTAAAAAGGGGTTAATTTTATAAAAAAAAAGCTTAAAAGAGATACTGTTTAAATCCTTCTTTATTAAATTATGGATAATCTACAATAAAATGCTATTTCTACTTCTCTATTTATACTATTTGGTTATCTATACTATTTGGCAGTTGTTTTATCAACTGTCAGTTATTCTGTAATTTTGAATATTTTGTTGTGTTGTTGGGTTCTTGATTTACTTCATCCAGAATGGCTTTTTAATTTGTTTTTGACAACAGATTATCAAACATGCGTTCAGAACAGCCCTTACTTGTTCTATTTGATTCGCATGTATTTTAGGTTTCTTTTACTTATGATACAACACATTATGAATACCCTTAGTATCTATGATATTTTAGAATACCCTTGATTGTTTATAATTTATAATATATTTGATCTATCAGAATTAGGAATTACCGAATTACCAGTTTAGAGCATTTGTCAAACCATGATGTTTGACATGCAAATTATACAATGCAGCATTCCATGCGTTTATTATCATGCTTCTATAGTCCCATAGTAATATGATTCTATTATATTCACACAATATCCACATGTTCATTCTAATTATATTATCATTCACATTTAATTCACTTATTAAATTAGTATATAAACCCTTTCTATAAGCTCATAATAAAATGGTACTTTTTCATTTGAATAATTTTTATACGTTTACCTTTTGATAAATCAATATTCATAATCTCTTGTTTGGATTGCATGGCATGGTTTCAAATGAGATGGCTTTTAATTTATTATGTGGGGAAATACTACCTAGTTCAGCACAGTTTTGTTCAATTCAAATACTTTAATTGGATTTACAAAAGTTTCTTGTATATTTATGAGGAATAATGAATTACATTATATTTATTAAATTCAAGGAGAACAAATTCTTTGAACATCTTGTTGTTTGTGGTTTTTATCATTTTAATCATGCAATATGTTGCATGGCAACAGGCAACAGTGAATTTCATTAAATTCACACAATAACATTTTTTACTTCTCTCAAATATTAGACTAAATACAAATATACTACAATCCAAAAGAAAATTAACATTTTCTCAAATTGTCAATGTGTAAAGTATATATTATAATGAAACATACTTTACCTTGCCTTTTGATAAACCGGATTGCTTTCGATATGTATAACAGCTGTGCAGTGGAATTACATACTAAAAGCTTGATAATCATAAAATAACTTAATTTACAAGTATCACTAACAGAGTTCATGCCACTTGAAATATTAAACTGCAGCAATAATAAAGAGATACTCAAAGTGAACACAATAACAAACGCATGCGAAAATACAAAATACTTTTGAACCAATACATGTCGTGTGAACGACAGCACCCTTGATCACAGTGCAATCGATTACACAAATGACATATATACCAAGAAGTATTTTACCTAATTCAATAAATAAAATATCAAAGATATTAGGTTTAATCAACTATTCCCCTGTGTCATAGTTACACTACCAATGAATAAGATTTCAAGCACACATTAGAATTCACACCTTAAAATCAAGGTTACCTAAATAGATATAGCCAATAGCTCC
>JAEPRC010000045.1:80596-107012 GCA_016758945.1 Mucor plumbeus
TTTCAATTATATTTAATCTTCAGAAATCTTTTGTAATAAAACTTTAGCTGATTATAATTGTATTTCTACCGCTTTTATTTTTATATTTTTTTTTATTTTAGTAAACAACTTCGTTATTTACTGCAAGCGGCAAACACTTTACAACAATTACATGTTACGCGAATTAATTTTAATAGTTAGACTATATTAATAGGTAAAAGTGCATTGAAAACAAAGTCGATAATAGTAATGTTATAATTGTAATTAACAAATTATATTCATTCTGTAAGTACAATACGTGAAAGGGACAAAAAAAGGGGCAACGGTGTAAGGTAAGCTTTAATCGAGTGAGATGTCTGCTTCATGCATAATAGACAATTTATTTTTTGGCTTGGTGATATGAAATTGTATTTAGATATACACAGTCAAACCTCAATATAAGGTCCCTCAATATAACGGAAACCTCGATATAAAGGAGGTTTTTGTATCATGGATTAAGGATGTGGTGTGATTATTATCTAAGATGCCTTTATTCCTTTCTTAAATTGAAGTTGATTTGCGTTTTAAATTTGATTTAAGGGAGGTCCTCGATATAAGGGACTTTTTAAAAGAAACTACGAGCGCCCTTAAATTGAGGTTTGACTGTACTATAACACAAGTTTCAATAAAAAACATTTTTTCGCTGCTCAAAAGATAAAACAGCTGGAAAAATGGCTATAATCAATGAATGTTGACCCAAATAAGCTGAGAGTTTCAAAATATACTTTACTATACAGTACATTTGTCACAATGCTGTATTTATAATTAAAGCTTTAAAGTTTCAGTAATTTACTGATTAAATTGTAAAAATCAAAAGCCCACTTTTTCAAATGATTTTATGGTTTAGAAGACCACTTTAAAAGAGAAGTAGCGCTTAATCAACCGAAAAAAGCATGTATAACTATAAAAACTTCCAAAACGTGGAAGAAAAATTTTTCCTTATATAATTAAAGTCGTAGTGCACTTTGTTTTATATTTTTTTAAAAAGAAAAGTCTGATGATGTTAATTAGCAACTTAATAATCAACCTTTAATAAATGAATACCAGAATAGTCATAGTCCCTTATTCGAGCTGTCTAATTTGTAGTCAATAGCCAACAATAAAGTCATATCATCTATGCATTACGTTTAATAAATATTGTTCATGAGATCGTATTTAAAAACCAAAAATCAAATTTCAACACCATTCTACGATAAGTTCTGATATTCGTTGAAAAGCACAATAGATAAGAAACTAATGGACAGGATTAATACTTTTAGTGTTGCTCAAATGCATCATGTTTCTATCTTTAGTTTTTAAAAATAAAAGGTTATGCATGTAAATAATTTAAACCGATTATCTGACTTTTTTTGTACAACAAAGGGTGATTTGAATACTGTTTCATGATTAGGATAATCTGCATCAAATAAAGCCTTAAGATATTGCATTTCGCTACCATTGGAGGATAAAGTGGCAATAGAGTTTTTGAATTCTACTGAGCCTATGCGGAAAATGCCCATATTTATACAGTATATGAAGTGATAGTGCTCATTCATATCTATCTATAGCAGTTTAGTTTTCTGAAATATCCCAATTCTTGATGGGGAAATAAAAAAAAAGGTGCAAAAAGATTGGTGGTCAGTTCATATTGACATTTTTCATGAGCATTCCCACCATAGGTCTCTTTCTCGGATTTTGAAAAAAAAAATTAACCAAAATTTTAGATTTCTCAGCGAAAAATGCAGTTACAGTTGCAAGCAATAACTTGATGGACAGATAATTTTAGGGGCTATCTTTTAAATTAGTTTTATATTAGAAGGGAACTCAAAAATCAAAAGAAAAAGGTGAAAATTTTTCAAAATTTCACTTCTATTTACAGTAAATTTTGTGAGGAGTATTTTGCTGACATTTATACCATTTGATTCAAAATTTAGAGTTACATGTAAAAAAAAAAAAGAATTAATACACTAACTCAACTTATTATGCAATTTTTTACGCATTCTAGGATTTAAGTTTTTTGGTTAAATTTGGCATTCTGTATTTCAAATTCAGCAATGCCTATTTTTATCATAGGTTTGGACTAGAAATCATTTTTCTCAACGAGAAATTAATATTTCTTCACCAAACAAATGAGTCTATGATTTTTATATAATTCTATTATATGCATACTTGAAAAGCAACTTTATGAGTATGTACTCAAGCTGTGAACAAGTAAGAAAGTCGCCATAAAGTTGCCAGCCAAAGAAATATACTGTAAAGTATGTTCCTGAAATTTCCTTTCAAGGTTTAAATTTCGAAAACAAGTTTTATAATTGACATTTTGAAGCATTCCAAACAACAAAATTCGTATAAAAAGTGATGAGCAAGAAAGCATTTTGATATGGAAGTACTAAATTCTGAAGGATTATGTTTTTTTTTTTCTCTTTATCTAAAATGGTGGAACACGAGTAACGATACCATTCTAAAATCTTGACACATTTTAAATTTAGTAACATGAAACGCATCTATTAAAAAAAAAAAAAAAAATATGGAATCATTATTATAAGCTGAGCAAAGTATGAATACTTGGCAATAGAGAAATGTTCTTTTTATAGCTTCCTTCTTTTTCTTCTTACCAAGGAAAAAGTAGAACCACAGACATTAAAAGCAAATCCCCTTTATTCTCTCCCTCTATTCCGTTGTTTGCTACTACTAGTGGTGGTAATAATAATAATTGTTTTTACAACCCCCGAAATTTTCCCCTTTTCTTTAGTGAGTATTATTTATAAATGCCTTTTTTTCTTTCTTTCTTTTTCCCTAATATAAAAATATAAACAAATAGTTTATACAATATGTATGAAGGAAAAAAAGATAAAACAAAAGACTATTCACTTGGTCTGCACGGAGCAGCTATGAATGGCAATGTTGGTAAGTTATGGAAATAAATAAAACTCTTACCAGCTGACGACTAAATAATGAAATAATCATTAAGGCCTTGTCAAGTTTGCTCTTGATCATGGTGCACACATTGATTCAGTTGTTAATGGTTACATGCCATTACAATTAGCTTGTATAAATGAGAATCATATTGCTGTTGTTCAATATCTTATAGATAGAGGAGCTGATGTCAATGCACAGAGGCATGTATCTTTAAAAATATAGATTATCAAGTATATTTATTTTTATATGTATATAAAATAGATGGTCAAAAAAGCATAGTGCAGATAAATCTCAGGCAGTTGCTGGTGCTACAGGATCAACAGCTTTACATGTTGCCTGTGCGAATGGATGTACAAAAATTGTTGATTTATTACTTAGAAATGGAGCCAAGATCAATGTCAAGGATAAATATGGGTCTCGGCCAGTTGATGTAGCTGCAGCAAAACATCACGTGGAGATAGTTAAACTATTAGAGACATTTGGATCAATGCAGATAATGCTAAAAGGATTACAAGAAGGAAAGCATGTTGCAGAAGTGGGTCGTCGATCGATGGATGCATCTCTATATCAACAACAACAACAGCAAAAGCAACAACAAGCTAAAGCGGACAGATTACGAAGACCTAGTTTGCCAAGCGTATTTGAACATCAATTACATATACCAGATATATCTACTTTACCACCTCCTAGACATAGTTTAAATACACCACGACCTTCTGCTGACGAATTACAACCAGATTACTACAGTTATGGTGTTGTAAATCATTACGATGATGAGAATTATTTGACTTCGCTTGAAAGAAGAGCATTTGGCCTAGCTTCTCCTTCTACAACACCAAGCACTTTTTTCTCAAATCAAGATTTAGATGAAAACAAAATAATTGGTCGTGCGTCTCTTGACTCTTCTCATAGTATGATACGTCCTTGTTTAGATTCAACCCCTTTAAAAAGATGCAGCTCAGATGGTGGTCACTTGCGTACAACTGCCTTGATGAATGCTATGGCTGCTAATAATATCTCATTGCAAGATGACGAAAATGGAAACGTAATTGAAATAGATGATGAAATAGATGAAGAAACACCAAGACCATCTTTATATGATGATAGACCTGATGTAGAGCAACTTAAACCAAAGAAAACCTGGTTTAGTAGTGGTAGAAAATCAGTTGATATTTATCCTATTGGTAGACCATCACTTGAAAGTAATCAACGTAGAAGTAGCCTCGATTTTAGACCTAGTTTAGATAGTTTATCACAATTAGCTAAAAAGAGTATGGAGGGGCTATCTCGTAAAAGCATTGATATGGATTATATTCCATCCTCTTCAACAACTGCAACAAACAATCGAGGGTTTTTATCAAAATGGTGGTCAAATTCTGAAAACAATACAAAATAACTGCACAACAATTTTTATATATATACCCTTTTCTTTCTTTCTTTTTCGTTTGTTTGTACATAAAAACTTATCGTATAAACTATATATATTTTTGTTCTTTATTTATATTTGTTTTCTTGGTTTGTTTCCTTTCTTTTTTAAGCTGAAGGTTGTGATTTATCAAACCAAAGTTTAACTGATTTATCTTGATCGATTGAACCTGATGCAATAATATTCATTGTTGGATGACAGGCTATGCAAAGGACTACATCGGAATGGCCTTCTAATTTCTGTACAATTTCTTTTGTTTGCAAATTCCAGATATATATGTTATGATCTTCGCTACCACTCACAATCCATTTGCCACCTGTCACACTAAAGCTGGCAAATATACAATATTTGCTATTTTCATGTCCACGATAAGTTTTGAGACATTTGCCAGTATGATAATTCCATAGTCGTAATGTATTATCTAATGTTGAAGCGAGGATATATTTACCATTTGGTGAGAATTTAACAAATGATACGGGTGGGTTATCATCATCGACTAAAGTTTTTAAGCATTGTCCACTTGCAGTATCCCAAATACGGCTATTGAAACATGCATTAATAAAAATAAAGAGGTTCACCCTTATAGAAAATCACTTACATCAATCCATCATGACTGCAACTTACAATCATAGTACCATCTCTGTTAAAATGTACTGCTGATACAGGATCGGAGTGTGCTGGTAATGTTTTCATGCATTTGCCTAGCAACGGTATCAAATGTTAATTATTTCGTTACTATGATACGAGATCAGTCCTCCCCTCTCCTCTTTTTTTTTCATACCTTTTTTAACATCCCAGATTTTGATGCTTTCATCGAATGAACCAGAGACGATTAAATTTGATTGAGGGTTGTAATTGACGCAAAATACATAATTCGAATGTCCTTTTAAAACCTTTACAGTTTCACGCTAATAAAAAGAAAAAAAAATCAATATTCATGCCAATATTTCATCTATATGTTGGCAATGTATATTTACTGTAGCAAGGCTCCAAATACGAATTGTACGATCATCAGAAGCAGAGCACAAATTTTGAGAATCAGAAGACCATGCACAATCTGAGATACCCTGTGTATGGCCTTCCAAAGTAGCTTCATATTTACCATCCAATGCATGCCAAATTTTGATTGTTTTATCGGCAGCTTAATTGAGATGAATACATAGGAAATTTAGTACGATAAGATAGTAATTCTAATGATAAACTTACAACAACTAGCTAGCCACTTTCCATCTGGAGAGAATTTGACACTGGATACCGACATGCGATGGCCTACAAGTGAGTATTTGAGTTCATATTGTGGTTTACGTTGTTCAGGTCGAGGTTTTGTTGCAGGTGTATTATCAGAATCTTGCTTCTTTTCAGCAGGCTGTTGTTGATCAGTTCCTAATTCTTCTCTTTGTCTCTTGAGATCATCTGACTTTTGTTGCTCTGATTGTGGTGCCTCCACTATTTTTTTTTAAAGCATTAAAAATTTTTTCCACCGCGAGCAAACGAGGGATAAGATTAACCCTAATTTTCAAATACTTACTGTAGTTAAAGATTTTGAATCAATTAAATCAAATGTTTTTTGTTGTATTTTTCAAATATAATTTATTAAAAGGATTATAAAAAGAATTGACCGTTGTTAATAGTTAAATTAACGTGTTTCTGATTAAGAGAAAAAGAGAGATGTGGCACCAATGTTAGCAAAACGATGGAGCCAAATTGAAAAAAAAAACAATAAAAAAAGGTGACCGTCATCGGAAGTAAAGAAGAAGGATATCAAATAAGGGGCATTACTGTGTGGAAGGTCGACAGTCTTTGATTGAAGGTAAATGAATCAAACAATTGGGACAAGTATAATGAAGATCAATGCTTGGATTCACTGCAGTTACCGATGATAAAACTCCATCGGAAAATCGGTTTACAGGATCTTTATTTTTTTCAAGGTCAATGTCATGTTGATTCTCGAGAATTTTGTTGCTTTTCTTGAAGGTTTCTGTCGGTAATAATTCATTGGGTGTTTCTCGGCGTAGAGTAACTATGTCAAAGCTACTTTTAGATAAAATGGTTGATTGCCTGAATCGTGTATCATTTTGCTCATTATCATCATCTTCATTGTTAGAACTGCTACCATCTCTATTCTTGTTCATTTTAAATTGTTTGATCAATAAATAACTTGTAATAACCCCTAGAAATAAAGTTAAACTCAAAGAATATAATATAGACATATTTAATTACAATCAAATGAATATAAATCTGCTGATAGCCCACCCATTGCTCTGCAAGATATTAAAATGGCAGTTACAATATTAGAAGCTATAACACCAATACTGCAAACAGAATTAGTAAATATGTTGATGTATCTATGATAAAAAATACGTTACGAAAATATGAGGCCACTAGATAGTAAGGATTTATGAAGGCTGTTTCCAAAGATACGGTAATGGCGATAAATAACCATTAAAAATGCAAATGATAAAAAGACATTGCTAGCAATATCAAGACCTAATTTAGCCAATGCTGGCCATTCCACTACATTATAAAAGTAAAATGAGCATTTTATATCGTTGTACATTCAAAAGCCTTACGGTTTATCATCTATAATGAAATTGTAAGTTTATTTGTGTGAATAAGCATGTAAATATAATACTTACAACACAGTTTCCCATAAGATCTTTATAGGTTGGAACTTTTCCCAATGTACCATAGATAAAAGTTAAAGCAATATAACCTGTATTGATCAGGGAACCTATGATGATGAGCCATTTAGCACGATCATAACAAATATAAGCTTTGTATAACAAAATAGTTTGAATACAGCATCCACCAAGATTGACTGCAATAATAGAGACCCAGAATCGCTATAGTATATATTTTATTAAAGAAAAAGTGAAAAAAAACTATTATCATAAAACACTTACTAATTCACAGCTCACATTGGACAAAGGATTCAAAATACTGCAAGAAATAACAAGAAAAGACAAAACTGTCTCAAAAAGGACAGCAAAATGAAGCCATTTGCGTGCTCTGTAAACCAATTCTGATGCTGCTATCAATTGCCATACTGTACAGCCGAGACATATACTCATATATACAACTGTAGATGCTGTATGTCGGAAATAGCTTTTTGTATCTTCATTCAAATAATCATAGCGGATACTTTCTGCTGTAATATTGGCCAGAAGTTCAGTATACCGCTCAGCTTCGCTTGTGTAATTATTATCGTTATATTCCATTTTTAAAAAGAATGAATGTAAATTAAACTAAATATAATCGGATGAAAGAAAGAGGAAATAGATTGATTCTGAAAGATGTTTATTGGCCCTTTTTATGTATCATGTACGGGTTGTTCACATACATTTGTTCCTTCAACGATATATCTGGTATATGTAAATCATCTTAGGGCACAACCAAGTTCTTTCTATGCTTCAAATCAGTAACTTGTATAAACGTTTTCCCCTTTCTTCACCTAAAGAAATACTTTCATGTAATGATACAACAAGTATACAAATAAATTTCATAAGATAATATTTCCCAGTACAAAGGAATATTAGAAAATGTCAAGACAAAGAGTACATCAATAAACCAATCATGAAAGATGGTTTCTAATTATATTTTCATTATTTGTTTTTATTCGAATATTCTTATAACTTTCTACAGACTATTATTCGTCAAAATAAAACTATAAAAAATGGCAAGCAAAAAGTTTTTATTCTGTTTTGGAAATCCTTTTGTTCGCTCAAAAAGGCAAGTCGATCATTTTATAAAGTTTTATGTAGGTTGAATTATCGGCGTAATGCAGGTAGGCGTGCTGTGTATATTTGCAACTATACAACATACATATACGTTTAATATTTTTTTAGGGGTTGTTAAAGTATGTTTTTGACTTTTGACTTGGAAAAGCGTACATATCTACTTTGTCTATCATTTTAAAAATTTTCAAAAGCAGTATGAACCTAGTTTTGACCTATTAAGGTTGCGTCTAGAAGCAAATCCATATATATGCCAGATACTGCATCCTTTACATTACACACCTTGATATTGAATGACAAAGCTACCATAATATCCTCATTAGCTGATATTGTATAAACTATTGAAAATTTTGGCCCGTTTGGGCCGATATTTATTGACAGATGCAAACAAAACAGTTTAAAAAAGTGTGCATTTTCATTGTCATATTTTCACAGCAGCTCGGGAAGGCTAAAGCGATTGCAATTTTGTATATCAAATATCAATCCTATACGTACCTATCATTCCAACGAGAGCTCATTTGGATTCACAAAGAATGTACTCTTACTTTTTTCAATAATAGGAATGCGCAGTAATAAGCTATATGTGCAATTTGGTGATGATTATCTCAACACACAGTAATTTGTGAAAGCTACCTTTTCAGATTTTTGCACTTGAATGTGTACCTACAACTCCCGTGTGAAGTTGAAAGTCATTTGAATTGAAATTCGATGAGATAGAGGTTTCTTTTTGTCAATTTTTTACAGTTGAAAAAAGTAGGTTTCATATGGGTTTCAGGTTTTTCCGTCCAATATTTGGCCTAATCACCTTAAATATTTAACGAAAGTATACATCGTCTTTATGGATCATTGATACTGTATTTACTAGAAAATAGAAAAGTTGATACTAAAATATTTGGTACATTGGTTTAACATTTAGCATTCAATCGTTGACCAAACTGACCTAAAATTGATTGAAAAAAATTAAGTATCTACATTGAGGTGTTAATTTTTTGTAGCCACAAAATGATCTCTACTAGAAGTAACTTTATCGTTTTTGTTTTACCAAAAAAGATCTATTTTTCGTCAAGATAACCAAAATAATAATTCATTTTACAGCTTAAAACCGACCATAACTGAGATCCAAAATCGATTTGATGATAAATCGATCCAAAAATGATCCAAAAATGATCCAAAAAACAAAATTGTCTAATAACTCGCGAACTGCAAAGTTAACCGAACTAGTGTATTAAATAATTTTTATAAATCTTCAAATTCTGCATTTTTTTAAATAAAATTTAAACAAATGTTTCACATTAAATTTTGGAATAAGTACGATTGAAATTTTAACGGTTTTTTAAAGATATGCACAGCTTTTTGTATATATAGTTTAAATTTAAATATTTTATTAAATACACAGCAAATTTGTCTATCGAATGAGGCGTTAATAAAAATTTTGGCTACATTTTTCGTAGAGAAATTAAGACTTTTGTCAATTTTTTTTTCAAATTCGAAATTTGAAACAAAGGGTATACTCGTCTTTTTTGAAAGCTAAATCGAGAATATCTTTTTTTTACACATTTTTGAGGATATCTCTATAAAAAATCAATATTTTTAAAAAAAAATTAAAATAGACCTGATAGAGTTTACTAAGCTTTATAACAAGAACAGAAAACAACTGAAGCTCAATTTAACGAATATTTTGAAATCTACTACAAAAAATGTCAAAAAAGGAAAAAAAAAAAAAAAAAAAAAAAGTTTCCAGAATCTTTCTATACTTGAACATGTTATAAAAAACTCTAAAATAAGTAAGTTTTATTATTAGCAAGTGTTAGTATAACTTAATTTTTCGTGGAGATATGAGAGCTTAAAGTTTTTAATTTTTAACAATATAATACGTGTAGAAATCTGAAACATTAGCACTGAAAACATTATAACAAGTGTAATAAATAGAATGTTTCTGTATACTTGTTTTTAGATTAAAGCTAAGCATCTCAGGTACACTGGAATATAATTTTTTTTTTTTTGGTGTTATTTAGTAAAAATCAAAGTTGGGCAGGGACGAAAAGTGAGACTCAGTTTTCAAAGAAAAAGCAGTGAATATTTAGAGTTTTTGAGGTTTTCATGAAATATGAAATAAATTTAGAAACAGGCAATATAGTATTTGGTTAATTGAATGGGTTTGGAATGAAATAGTAATTTATATTGACTGAAACTGCCCCCGATGAAAAAAGTAAACCCATCAAAGCACCTATTCTTAAGGTATCATATATGATATAATAACGTAATTGCTATTGAACAACGATGACAAGGAGTAGACAAATCTGTGTTTATCTCTCACGACTTGCGCGCAATATCATAATTTTGTGAGCCACTTTATCATGTTTTAATAACACTAACAGTTAATTTACATTTTATTCAAAATAACGCATGTGCTAATTAAAAAGCATATACAAATTATTCTATAAAATTAAACAAAAGTTTATTACAAATATGAAATTAGTTATTGTAAAGCCGTATTAAACTAATAAAAGGCGATGCTGTTGTTATATTAATGAAAACAATTTTTTTTTTTTACTTCTTATTTTTCGTCTGATATTAAGTCCTACAGTTTCTGCTATTTCCTGGAAGATGATATGGTTGCTATGCATATCTCATTTACAAAAGTATATGGCTCTATCAGCTATTAGTAAAGTTTCCAAAATGTGGAATCCATACAGCATCAGCATAATCCTCAAATTTATCGTCCTTCAGCTTCTGTTGTAGTAAATCGTGCTAAATGGAAGCGAAACTCTTCTAAAACTTTCAATTAAAGCGAAAATATTGAAGTAAATGGCATGCATCAAGGAGGATCGCAGCATCTAGCCCAGGGATTGATTTTGCAAATCCGATGTCGATTATTTTTATGCTGGTATTTGTTGCAGTATTTGTTTTAACAAAATAATTTTACCATTAAGTGTTTTTTTTGCGCTGCAATACTCTAATTTTGACGCACATGTTGGCATTCTTTGTCCTCATCCAGCGAGGTAGTCATGCCTTTCCAAGAAACAAAAATGTAAAGAAGAGAAGTTGAAAAAAGCCTAAAAACAAAAACTGCAACAATATTGAACGGATGAATATTGTTTTTGAAAAAAAAAATTCTGCTAAGATTATTTACTAGCGTAGACATTCATGTTATTTCAGCCATTTTGTCCTATAAAGCTGTTGAAACTAGACTTATTGTTTAAAAGAAAGTAAATATCAAGCTGCAACAATAAACAAGTTTTATATTCATTGTCTATAGGACTTGGAAAAATGCATAATGAAGCAGGTTTGTCCCCTGTATTGATAAATTAAATTCTGAGAAACCTGGCCCCAACATTGCAAGATATTTTGAATGTCATTATTTTGAAGCTTTACTTTAAAAGATTTTGATACAAAACATAATTCCCCCCCCTAACATACAGTGTATTATGTGCGAATTGTGTACTAATTACTACTATATTAAAAATATTATGACACGCCTTTTACATTGAGACGCTTATTAACAATAAAAAAGGTGAAATTCAGATAAGAAAATGGTAAATGAAAATCCTTCAAACATCAATATACAGATATACACACATTGAAATGCATATAAAACAAACAGAAAACAGAAAATATACATAGTATAAAGACATAACTTTATATATAAATAGTGTAAGATAATAGTTTAGATGAGGAAAATACTTTTTTGTTCTTATTTATGTAGTTAATCTATTGATATCGTTTGTCCAAAAGCTGTTGTAATAAATTTGGTGGCAATTGGCTCCTTTAAATATAAATTAGGTGAAGATGACGAAGCGGTAGAATCGTTATCTTCTTCTGCCTTTACTGATTGATCTTTTAAAGTATTTGTATATTGTTCCCAAACATTATCCAATACTTGTCTAGGCGCTAAATAGTGTTCATCCGACATCATAAAAGTACCCCAATGAATACCCACTGATAACCGAGGGCAACCTAAATCGAAATGTGCCTTGATAGCATCTTCTGGACCCATATGAAGGTGTTGCATTAACTGTGTAGGCATAAAACTACCAATTGGAATAGCTGCCAAGGTAAATGGAGCATATAAATTACCAATAGCTTTGAATAATTCAGGGGAGTAACCAGTGTCACCACTACGGAAAATTGATTTTAGTTGATTACTATTGTATTAGATGATAAAGCTTACCAAAAAAATATCTTTTCATTGCTTGCTTGTATAACATAACTACACCAAAGTGTATTGTTCTTTTCAAAAGGTGTTCGTGAACCACTCCAATGCTAACAAGAAAAAAAAAGAGTTAATATTTGCATCAATGTTTGTACAACCAACTTATTTTACCATTGCAGGTACACAAGCAATCATAATTTCAGTATTTTTATGATATACTTCTTGCCACCAATCTAATTCTATCACATTTGTTACACCTCTTTTTACAAACCAATTTTTCAAGCCAAGGGGAATATACCAAACAACAGAATTACCCAGTTTTTTCACAGCAGATTCATCCAAATGATCAAAATGGTCATGAGAGACTACAACTATATCAACATCATTAACAAAATCCTCTAATGGACATGGAAGAGGTCGCAATCTTTTTGGTCCAAAATAATCATTTATAGAGCATTTACTAAACACCGGATCAGACAAAATAGTTAATCCGTCAATTGTCATAAGACAAGTTGATTGACTATGGTGTGATACAAAAGCGCCACAATCTATCAGTTTTACTGTGCAATACATGTGTTTTTATTATTTCTTACCCAAACCAAGTGAATGTTACTAATTTGCCTGGGTTTTTTATTTGATCCAAGTTTGGTTTCATTACAGGTAATGCTTTGTCGAGTTCCTATATATATAAAAGAAAAACAATGAGTATCATGTGTAAATAATGATGTTGCTGGTCAACATACTTGTTCACATTTAGGTATACCGTTGCCTTTCCATCTGCCCATCCAAAATAATACAGTTTTATAAAAAGGTATCTCAGTCCATTCATCAAATGGATTTACAAATCTCTTTTCAATACGCAAACTGGCATATCTTTCTTCTGGTCTTTTGAGTGCTTTTCTTTTTGATATACCTTTTTGACGAATAGTTTCAATATCATGATGATGTTGAGCACTTGATTTCTGATAACAATAATAAGCGATAGCTGTAGCAGCAGCAGTTACAGTAACTAAAACTGCTGTTTGATGATGACTGTAAATTTTATATACAATATTGCTGCTTTTAACTCGTTTTAATATTTGAGGCATTGTATAAGAACAAAACAGAGAAAGAGAAGAACCTGCAAATAACTTTTTTTTTGTGGTACCTGATATTTTCTTTATCCTTTCCGTCATTATTTGTTGTTTGGGTTGGTGTTACAAGATGAGAAAGTAATTTTTAATATAAAAAATAAGAAGAAAGAAATTTAAGGAGTACACAAGTATGAGCTTCTTTTTATATAAAGTATTGGTGTATTTGTTTGTTTTTAATTTATGAAACTTATCTACAGTATAAACTAAAATGAAACAAGAAGGTCATTTTTTATTGAAGGTATCGTTTTAATTGTGCGGGCAATGGAGTTACCATTGCAATTGATTTGCTAGAAAGCATCGTAGCAAAAGATTTCAATAAATGTTGATGTTCCTGTAGATATTTATTTTAGTAATTCTTATCAGATTTTTTACTCTAATCTAAAATGCCTTACCTCGTTAATAAATGTAATTGCCCAACCCCTTTGTTGCCTTGAATTCTCTGGCAATGGTTTTTGCAATATAGCACGGCCAATACGATGAACATAATCATCCAAAGTTGTTGTCATATCATAGTTGATAACAAGTCGCACGGATGGTAAATCAATACCGCGTGCAAGTACATCTGTTGAAACAATTACGTCCCATAATGGTTCAGTTTGGTTGATCCCCGTAATGATCATCGCTCTTTCCTCCTGTGTTTTATCTCCATGCATTGCAACAACTCTTAAATGAGAATTTCGTTTTTTTATAGCTCTAGTCAAAAATTCTGCTCCAAGTCGACTTGCAACAAACACCAATATTGGTATCACAAAATACTTTGGATCCCTTAAAATAGAAAATAAGCGTTTCGCTTTGCTTTTGTTATCCACCCAAAGAATTGTTTGTCGTACTTGATCACTTGCTTCAGGCAACCTCGTTATCTTTTCTTGTTGTTTCTGCTCCACTTTGATTTCAATTGGCAATATAAGGCGATCATATAATTTTTTAAGCATTTTGTCATCACTTATAGTAGCTGAAAAGTAGGATGTTTGTCTAACTGTTGTATTATCTTGTAATTTACCCAAAATTTGTTTTACTTGAGTTCCAAAGCCTAAACTAAACATGGCATCTACTTCATCCAACACGAGCATTTGAATCTTCCATACACGTAATAGCTTTGGATGATGAGTGACCACATCCAAAACACGGCCAGGTGTTCCAATAACTATTTGAACCCCTTTTTTTAATCGATATAACTGATTTGGTAAAGGCTCTCCACCGATTAATAAGCCTGTACGCATATTGCGAAGACCCATTGCTAACTTTTTAATTACATTTTCAATTTGACAACAAAGTTCACGAGTTGGTGCCATAATCATTGCATACGGTCCTGCTCTTCGTTTATAGTCATCCATCATGGAAAGAGATACACAATGCACCAACATAGGAATACAAAATGCCGCAGTTTTTCCACTGTGTGTTGGCGCAATGGCCATCAAATCTCGCCCTGCAAGTCCAATGGTTACAGCTTGTCGTTGTACACCCGTGGCCATAGACCATCCCATTGATTCAATGTTGTGTAAAATAGTATCGCCCAAAATTGGCGCAAGTTGGTCATATGTACTAAATGGTTTTGGGATGTTGCTTCCAGTTACTTGTACATCGTGTGCTTTTAACATTTGATTGACTTGTTGGGTAGTCATGCTGGCAATTGAAGGCGGTTCTTGATAATTTGTCAATTTGGCATGTACATTAGCTGCAACGTAATCTCTAATATGTGTGATAATCACTGGTTTTTTAACTTTTTTTTTAACAAGTCTGTGTTGGTTTAAATCTGTATTGATTGCTTTGCATTGCAGACTATTCTTTGTACGTTAAAAACCTCTATACTTTTTGAAAACATCAGATTTATTAGTAATTACCTGCAAATGTCATGATTGGTATCATCATTGATATACTCGCCATACTTTCCACATACAACACATATTGGTTCATCTGGTAAAGCCAATCGTTGATCTGAAGAGAATTGCTTTACGGTATCTTGTTCGTATTCTTCTTCATCGTCATTTAGGGTATCTACATTGTCATTTTCTGGACTAAATTCATCGTTATCTGTGTCTAATTGCAATCTTTTATTGCTTGAATCTTGCTCGTTGTTATCATTTTGACTATGCTTTCTTTTTGTAGTAGTAAAAGAGTCCATGACAAAGAAACTGCACTGTTTTTGCGAGATGAGCTATAAATTTTTGTTTGTAATATGTGGTGTATTCAGTAATTGAGCGATCTGGTATTCAAATTAAGCGACTGTACCTGGACCATCATAGATTTGTATTAACCTTTTCTAGGTAGATATTTATACTTTTTCGATAAAACAAGAAATACCAAAATAAAGCATACATGTTAAAAAATAACTAGTTGCAAAATGTCAAGATATAGCTGTTAGAGCTGACTAAAAAAAAATACTCTTCAAAACCAAGATTATTACATTCTCTGACCAGCATTTTCAACTTTTAGCAAACTCAAAGTATCAAGATTACCTTACAACTAGTTATATAAACAATAAACGTTTTACAATACAGCTTTGAGTATGCATTTGGTGTTATTATATGCCTGCTCGGTACAAGAGATAGAAAAATGCATTGATTTGGACAAGCATAACCAACGATATGCTATACATTGTATTATATTTGATCAACAAAAATCAATTTTAAAAACTCTTAAAATATGAAATCTGGCTGGACACTCCAGAATTCTAGTTTTTAAAATTCTAAACATAAGGCATTATACCTCTCTATATTTAACAATTTTATAATGACAATTAAAATCGGTACCTTGATTGCAACAGCATGATGGGATGCATAAAAGAGTAAAAAAGGTCACTACGAGGTCACAATTTTCTCGAAAAAAAAAATGGAAATGGCCACCAAATGCCAATTACTGTATATCACATACTTCCTTTGCAACTTTAGATACTTTCCACAATGGCACCTGCACTTCAAAAGAAAACTAAAAAGACTTCCATCATGAAGAAACCTTCAAACAAAAAGGTTCAAAAAATTGTTGAGAAATTGGTTGAAAATAAAAAGAAGGGTACATATTTCTTTAATACATTTGATTTGTTTAGATGTTTACTTTTTTCTTTTTTTTTTTTTTTTTTTTTTTACGAAAATAGAAACTGAAAAGAAAGTTGCCGCAAAGCAATTGTAAGTAGAGCATTGAATAAAGAATTTTTTATTGATATTAATTCGATTTTTATATAGAAGCGAGTCAGAACTTGAAGATGAAGTTATGGAAGATGCCGCTGACTCTGATGAAGAAGATGATGTTTTCAAGGTAGCTTTATATATATATGTATGAAACAACTGATGACTAATTAAATTCTTATTCAGAAATTACAACGTGTTATGGATGAGGATTCTGAGGATAGTGATAACGAAAAGCGTGATGCTGTAGCCGAAGATAGCGACAGTGATCTCCCATCTGATTTTGAAAAAGAAATGGCAGTTGATGAAGATGATGAGGAAGAGGAAGAGGAGGATGATGATGAAAATGAGGAGAAATTGCAAAAAGATATTGTACAACACAAGAAAGATATGGAAGCATTGAAGGAACGTGATCCCGAGTTTTACAACTTTTTACAAAAGGAAGACGAAGGACTTTTAGGTTTTGGTGAATCTGATGATGAAAATGAGCCAGAGCAAATCGGAGGTTCTGATGATGAGGAAGCTTATAGTGATATGGAAGAACCCGAGGAAGAAAAAGAAGCTGCTGTTCATGTTTTGGCTAAAGCTGAATTGAATGAATGGATTGACACTATTAAATCCAACAAAGATTTCAAAGCATTCAAAAAGCTATTGTCTGCTTTCAAGACTGCAGCTAGAATGTCTGAAGAAGATGACAGTGTAACTTTTGCATTCAAGATTGAAGATCCTACTGGTAAGTTTATATACATGGGAACTATTTTTTTTTTTATTTTATTTCTTTGTAAACAAAACTAAACTAACATTTCATTAAAGTTTTCTCCAAGGTAATCACATCAACACTTCGTCTTGCACCCATTGTGTTCGCTCATCACTTGAAGCCCAAGAAAGAAAATGGATCCCCATTGACTTCAGGTCGTTGGTCATTCTTTAAATCATACGTTAGATCATATCTCAACAATTTACTTCATCTTTTGCGCAACTTGACCGATGCTGATATGCTTCGTTTAACAATCCGTGAAGCCGAGAAATGTACTAATCTCTATGTTTGTTTTGACCGTCTTGCTAAAGAGTACCTCAAGACTCTTTTAAACTCTTGGTCTAATCTTGGTTCCACTGATATTGTTCGTATACAAGCATTTTTGAGCATCAAATCTTTAGCCGTCATTACTGTTCCTGTTAGCAAAGATACCAATTCTCAAGGCTATCTTGATCTTTGTCTCAAAAATGTCTATTTGACATTTGTCAAGAACTGTAAAAACACAAACTTGCATACTTTACCAGTTATCAATTTGATGCGTAATTTAGCCGTTCAATTATACGGTATTAACCCCGTCCTCAGTTATCAACAAGGCTTCGTATATATTCGTCAATTGGCTATTCATCTTAGACAAGCCATGAAGATCCGTTCCACTAAAAATCACAACATGGTTTACAACTGGCAATACATTCATTGTATTGATTTCTGGTCTGATGTCTTGAATGCCTATGCTGGTAATATGGTAGATGAAGAAGGTGACGTTGTAGAATCTCCTCTCAGAGCTTTGGTTTATCCCTTGACACAAGTAGCTGTTGGTGTCATTCAGTTGATTCCTACTGCTCAGTTCTATCCTCTTCGTTTCCATGTACTCCGTTCTCTCAACTCTCTTATTCACAATACTAATGTCTTTGTTCCCCTTGCTACTTATGTCTTAGAAGTTTTAGAAGGCACAGTTGCCATGGAAAAGGCAAAGCAATCTAATGCTGGTTTGCCTACTGAATGGGATTTGGTGTTGAAAGTTAATAAAAAGAGCATTCATGGCCGTATGTATCAAGATGATGTCTTGGATCAATGTGCCAAGGCATTGAAAAACTACTACAAGGAGTATTCTCATCATATTGCGTTCCCTGAAATGGTAGATGCTGATATCATTGCTATTAAGCGTTTCGTTAAACAATCAAAGAGTATAAAGGGCAAAGACAAGTTGGCCAAATTGGCCAAGGAAGTAAGTTTTTAAACTTAATATTATGTCTATGTTTGTTAATTAACCATTGCTTTATTTTAATTTTTAGCTTGAGGCCAAGTCCAAGTTTGTTCGTCAACAACGTAATAAGATTAGTTTTAGTCCGGAAAATGAAGCTGAAATTGAGCAATTCAATAATAATTTAAAAGCAAAGATGACCTAAAAAGAAAAAAGAAAAAAAAAATGATGTATCAAAATAATTATATTACCTCTCTCTGTTTTTTTTTTTTTTTTTTTTTTTTTTCTTTATCACAAACACACTCACAACCTTTTCCAACAAGATCATATAAAAATAATAAATTAGAATTGTATAAATTATTCAAACTCGTTTCAAATATAATATTTGTTATATAACTCGTTAAAATAATGGAATGTTGAGATATTTAGTAAAGCTGGTACATTGTATAGTATACTTTTCAGGTACTTTTTTATGCTGTAGAATGGACAAATTTTGAGTGCATTAAGGAATATCTTTGAAATTTGACAGCTGGATAACCAGCGTTTGCCCAATTTTCTGTGCTTTTGAGGTACGCTTTAAAGCTATTGATCTGGCTTACAGCACATTTTATTGATTAATTCCTCAAAAAATCCAAATTTTTTTGAAAACTTGAATCCAAAGGATAGATAATATTCTCTAATACCTTTTATTACTGAATGTTGACAACCTAATCAAATAAATATTTATGATTTTCTGATGATTTTCTCGTACGGTTGCGGTTGTTGAAACTAATATGAGAGATCTAAAGTTTTGAAAAAAATAAGTGTAGAGAAACATATTTCTCCTTGATAACTATGATTATTCATATAAAGAGTGTTTGCTAATTGATTTTTTAGTATTTTTTATTGCCATATATGCTGATTTTGGCTGATTTATCATTATTTTTAAATTCAAATAAACGGTTTGATGAGTTATAAAATTCACTTCGAAAACGTAGTTATCTGATATCTACGATTTAGCTAATAAATCAATAATATATTAAAGCCATTATACTGGAGACTACTACAGTTGTAGTGTATACTTTGAGACATTCAGCCAATTTGGATCAATATTTATAGATTGCAGGTCTTTTTTTTAGTTGCTTTATTTTTTTAAGCAGAGGGCGGAGAGAGAGAATTTTTTTATAACCATGTGCTTAAATCCATCAAAAACAATGGATAGCTAATGAAAGTAAGCTATATTATTTATATATTTATTACGTATTAGGTAAAACTTTAATGTTCAATTTGTAACCATTATTTAATTTTGTAAAAATTACCAAAGAATATCTGAAACGCTGTATTATAAAGCAATTTAAAAAAGTGTGCGTTTTCATTTCCATATTTTTACAGCAGCTTGGGGAGGCTAAGGTAATTGCAGTTCTGTAGAACAACACTAGACATATCTACTATTGGTTTCATATTCAACGAGAACTGGTGTAAATAAATAGCAGGTAACCAACAACTTGTTTAAATTTACCAAATGCAAACTGACTCACGGAAGTTGATATCAAACATGCGTGTAGTTACTACTCATACCAATAATAATGCTCATGTAAAGTGGCAGCTTATTTAGAGCAAGACTCATAGATCCAGTATTTTAATCGCAATAAATAAGAGTGCGCAACAAGATATAAGTGCACTTTGGTAAGAATTTTCTCAACGTACATTGGGCTGTGGGAGCTGCCCTTTTATAGTATTATGCTCGAGTTTTTCGCCTACTCCTGTGTAAAGTTGAAAGTCATTTGAATTGAAATTCGATGAGATAGAGGTTTCTTTTTGTCAATTTTTTACAGTTGAAAAAAGTAGGTTTCATATGGGTTTCAGGTTTTTCCGTCCAATATTTGGCCTAATCACCTTAAATATTTAACGAAAGTATACATCGTCTTTATGGATCATTGATACTGTATTTACTAGAAAATAGAAAAGTTGATACTAAAATATTTGGTACATTGGTTTAACATTTAGCATTCAATCGTTGACCAAACTGACCTAAAATTGATTGAAAAAAATTAAGTATCTACATTGAGGTGTTAATTTTTTGTAGCCACAAAATGATCTCTACTAGAAGTAACTTTATCGTTTTTGTTTTACCAAAAAAGATCTATTTTTCGTCAAGATAACCAAAATAATAATTCATTTTACAGCTTAAAACCGACCATAACTGAGATCCAAAATCGATTTGATGATAAATCGATCCAAAAATGATCCAAAAATGATCCAAAAAACAAAATTGTCTAATAACTCGCGAACTGCAAAGTTAACCGAACTAGTGTATTAAATAATTTTTATAAATCTTCAAATTCTGCATTTTTTTAAATAAAATTTAAACAAATGTTTCACATTAAATTTTGGAATAAGTACGATTGAAATTTTAACGGTTTTTTAAAGATATGCACAGCTTTTTGTATATATAGTTTAAATTTAAATATTTTATTAAATACACAGCAAATTTGTCTATCGAATGAGGCGTTAATGAAGATTTTAGCTACATTTTTCGTAGAGAAATTAAGACTTTTGTCAATTTTTTTTCAAATTCGAAATTTGAAACAAAGGGTATACTCGTCTTTTTTGAAAGCTAAATCGAGAATATCTTTCTTTTACACATTTTTGAGGATATCTCTATAAAAAATCAATATTTTTAAAAAAAAATTAAAATAGACCTGATAGAGCTTACTAAGCTTTATAACAAGAACAGAAAACAACTGAAGCTCAATTTAACGAATATTTTGAAATCTACTACAAAAAATGTCAAAAAAGGAAAAAAAAAAAAAAAAAAAAAAAAGTTTCCAGAATCTTTCTATACTTAAACATGTTATAAAAAACTCTAAAATAAGTAAGTTCTATTATTAGCAAGTGTTAGTATAACTTAATTTTTCGTGGAGATATGAGAGCTTAAAGTTTTTAATTTTTAACAATATAATACGTGTAGAAATCTGAAACATTAGCACTGAAAACATTATAACAAGTGTAATAAATAGAATGTTTCTGTATACTTGTTTTTAGATTAAAGCTAAGCATCTCAGGTACACTGGAATATATATTTTTTTTTTTTTTTTTTGGTGTTATTTAGTAAAAATCAAAGTTGGGCAGGGACGAAAAGTGAGACTCAGTTTCAAAGAAAAAGCAGTGAATTTTAGGAAGGCTCTTTCTCATTGGTATAAAAAATCATATATACTTGCATAATATAATCAATATTTTGGTCTCCACCATGAGTCATCGTGCTTTGAGTAAATTGAAAATTCTCGTTTTGAAGCTAGTATATGTATACATCCATTGAAAGTCTTAATTAACTTATTCTCTGTGAATTGTACCCATATTTTGATCATCCATAAATCCATTTCATCTGATTACGGGCTACGTGGACATTCAAAACTAGCAAACAGAAATTGGTGTGAATCCGTAAAAATGCGACAGCCAAGTTTACGTTCAGCAAGACTTTTTAGAAATTTTTTTGACATTTGAAGGCCAAAATTCTATAATAAAGTTTAAAATTTGTATCGATTAAGTATATTTAATTCGTAATGCTTTATGTCCAGGCATTTTATTTTTGTGCATTTTTTGGTGAAAAAATATTAGGATATCGTTAATAAAGTGCAATTTCAATTTTCTCGAAGAAAATGGTTTACAGATGCAAAATTAGTTCGACCATAGTAAAGTTAGGGTTTTTTTTAGTTATATAATCTTGACTATTTTACTATTGAAAAGTCTCATTTTTTGACTAAATAATTGAATTTTGTGAAAATTGCGATTTTGAATGAGGCATAGTGAGGCAGAATTCAAGTTGAAATTATTATAGAAAAAAAAAATGCAAAATTGCATTAGAATAGACCAATTAGACGATGCTATTCATACGGTATGCTTTGGGGGTTAAGAATGGCCGCAAACTATAGAAATGAAGCATTCGAGTATGGATTCAAGCTAATTTCACTAGACTAATGAAGCTCCAGTGTGAATAATGTGAGTTTTTAGGCATTTGATGATTTGGTACATGTTTTTTGGTATTCTGCATTTAGCGACTGCAAAAAAGATGATATATTGAAGCCTAAAAACTTTCGTATTTAAGCTCAGTATCTGTCATTAATTAAATTCGACCATACGTTACTTAATAACCTTTATTTTAGACAGTTCTATTGGCTGTTTAGAATTGAAAGCTTGAGAAATCTTTAAATATCAAGATAACCTTTGATTGAACTGGAAAATTCTTTCAGTAGCAGTAAGCCAACAAAAATCATATTGCTATTGGTATTGATAAACCCCAGGGTGAACTAGGGTTTAAAGATTCAACATGGATATCAATGGAGGTATAGATGCATCTACGTTCCACCATGCTTGACTGAAATCAATCCAATTGAGTCTATATTAAATGGTGATTATATCGACATTACGTATTTATACTAATTTTTTTTAAAAATCAGTTTAAAACTGTTTTGTAGAAATACCGTTGTAAATCGATAAAATTTCTCGATATATGCATTATCTGTAAATGTAAAATATGTTCTGTTTATTTACAATTAACACAAAAAAAAAGGGATTAATAGTATATTTATATGTGACATGGGTAATCGGGCTGGTTAGCTAAATGTTTAATTTTCGGAGATGATACAGATTTCAATGATAATTCGTAGATAAAAGTATGTAATTGACAGCACTATAGAATAAATACTACAGATATCATAAATAATGATGAAATATGTTTGTATTCTGTTTTTATAGATGTTCTTCTGTGTTTAAAATACTGTATATTTAGCTTTAATTGATGTACTGTAGTAGATACATTTTAGTAATAAACGAGATGTTCTATCTCCCAAATTAAAACTAGGGCCTTTTTGAGTTTTTATGCAGCGGGCACTTTTTTTTTTATTTTGACAAAGATGGAGGCATGGAAACTACTTCAAGTAGGCCAATGGGACACAAGAAAAGCGGGAGATTGGAGTTGCATATAAATGAGTCTTTTTGGGAAACATTTGAGTAAGCTTTATGTAATCAATAAACCTTTAAACATTGTGAAAAATATGCACATTTCATTGTTTTACAGCTTGTGCAAGTGTTAATTTATGTAATTAAATTGAAGTATTTATTAATACACACAAGATGTTTATAATAGAACATTTGATAATCGCCGATAAAACTAATGATGGCTAAGCAGTCCATTTTTATTAGAAAAGCGTGGCATTATTATTTGATGTTATAATTATAAGCGTGTGTGTGTGAGCGTGTGCATTTGTGTCTGTTTTACGTTTTGATAAAGCTTTTCTTTTTTTTTTCTTTCCATTTAATACTTTTTCCATTTTTTTTCCTATTTACATAAAAAAATATGTCTTTTTTTAATAAAATTATCGACAGAGCCAAGCACGGCAACGTTAATCAAATGAAGGAAGAAAAATCACCACAACAACAACAACAGCAACAACAGCAGCAGCAACAACAACAACACTTACAACAACCAGAACCCTCAAAAGGTGATAGTAATAGGCCATTTCGCGGAATTCATACACCACATTCTTCAACGTCTTCATCCCATGCTACAAATTCAATTCAAGAGCCACCTCAGTCTCAATTATCAAAAGTCCAAGAAGAAGCTGGTTCTAATAATAGTCATTATGCAACTGGCTATGTAACACCGAGACAATCACAAGATTCACATCAAAACATGGATATTGATACACCTGGTAAAATTTGATTGTCTTTTTTTTTTTTTTTTTTTTTTATGTTTTTCTAATTGAATTAATTTTTAGAGCAAATGAATCAACAGCCATCACAACATCAAAACCAACAACCAGAACAACCTCAAGAAGGTAAATATCCATGTAATCTGGCATTTATTTGAGAAAAATAATATTGATAAATATATATATATATATATATATATAAAGGTCGCTCTGCATTAAAATCCAAATATCAACACTATGATAGTGCCATCATGGATCAACGTAAAAATAGGCCCAAGCTTAAATTGGATGATTTCCATTTATTACGTACATTGGGCACTGGTTCTTTTGGTCGAGTCCATTTAGCTCAATCAAGACATAATGGCAGATACTATGCCATTAAAGTCTTGAAAAAAACTGAAATAGTTCGATTGAAACAAGTAGAACATACAAACAATGAAAAAAACATATTGGAAGCTGTTGCCAATCCATTTTTGGTGAATTTATGGGGTACTTTTCAAGACGATGCTAATCTTTACATGGTGATGGATTATGTACCAGGTGGTGAATTATTTAGTGTATTAAGAAAAAGCAAGGTAAAAAGAACCCAATGTAATTTTTATCAATTGAGACTAACCATCAACCAAAGCGCTTTCCTGATCATGTTGCTAAATTTTATGCGGCTGAAGTAGCATTAGCAATTGAATATTTACACAAAAAAGATATGGTTTATCGTGATTTGAAGCCTGAAAATTTATTATTGGATGCCAATGGTCATATAAAAATCACAGATTTTGGTTTTGCTAAGCATGTTCCCGATATTACATGGACACTTTGCGGTACACCTGATTATCTTGGTAAGTTAAATATATTTATATTTATATTTATATAACGGAATAGCTAAATCAATGCAACAAATAGCCCCAGAAGTAATTCAATCAAAAGGTTATAGTAAAGCAGTTGATTGGTGGAGTTTGGGTGTCTTAATATTTGAAATGTTGGCAGGTTATCCACCATTTTATGACGACGATCATTTAAAACTTTATGAAAAAATCTTGCAGGGCAAGATCCGTTGGCCATCTTATTTTGATCCTAATGCAAAAGATTTATTAAAGCATTTACTAACATCTGATTTATCTCGTCGATATGGTAATCTAAAGAATGGTGCTGATGATATCAAAAATCATCCTTGGTTCCAAGGTGTAGATTTTGATCGCGTTGCTAATAGACAAATTAGAGCACCTTATATTCCACAAATTCGTGGCGATGGCGATGCTAGTCATTTTGATAGATATCCAGAAAGTAATGAGCAATACGGTATGCCTGCTGAGGATCCGTATAGAGAAAAGTTTCTTGATTTTTAGTTAATAAAATAAAAAAAAAAAATAGCGGAGAATATTGTTGCATAAATGCATGAAAAAAAAAACAAAGTAGATAACACCTTTAAAGGATTACTTTCGACATTAGCAAAGAGCTAAAATAAATTTAGTGCATGATAAAGAAACTAGATAACGTCTAGATTACGATGATATTTTTTATTTTAGAGAGAGAAAAAAAATGACTAAATAAAAACCCCTCCCCCCATAGATAATAATTATTTTTGAAACAGAGCAAGCTCTTTTGTTAGGAAAGTTTTGCAGGATATTTTATTTTGACAGCATATGAAAAACAGGGTATTTTCGGACACTCTCTGTCATTTTATTCAACATGACACAAATACCACCAAACATTTTAGTTGATTCATTTTTAATGATTCATCATCTTTATTTGAATTTCACACTGAATATTTTTCTACAAGAACTATGATTGGATCAAATGGTCATGTATACATAAATAGTCAATGGTTTCTTTTATTTTATATATGATACTTGTAGAAATGAAAGAAGCTAACCCCTTACATTTGAAACGCATCCTTTACCACCTTTCTTTGCCAAGCAAATAATAACAGAAAGAAAGCTAAGGGGATCGGCAGTAACATCCGTTTGATACTTTTAAGTATTTCTAAAAGGAGAGAAATCCTTTTAAGGTAGTGATTCCTTCAAAAAGTACTCCCCAACAAAAAAAATTGTTGCCAATAAAATTGGATTTTGTGTAAAGTTATTCGATTGATTGAATATGAGTCGATTAGCAATTGTAACAACCGCTGTGGGAAAAAAACGCGAAAATAGCAATTTTAAGATTTACAGTTATTTAATTCTTTACGTAAAATTATTATAAAGTTATACCTTTCCAATAACATCTACAAGTAAGACAGTTTATGCAGCGATTGTCATAGTAGTTTTTTTTTCAGAAAATTTATAATTTA
>JAEPRC010000046.1:0-106735 GCA_016758945.1 Mucor plumbeus
TATTGTGCCCATATGCATCTTGTTGCTTTTTTAGCCATATTCACTGAGGACAACAGCTTAGGCTATAATGTGCAGCCCACCTGTGCATAACAAAATCGTATTGTGCAGTACAGGTCGGCCGTAGTGTTCGTTAAATTTTTTTGTTTTTGTTATTAGTTTTTAAAATGCAAATTCCGTGTTATTATATATATTGTCCTGTTGTGTACAATTGGCATTATTTATCAACTACATGTTACTTCATTAAACTTTTTTTTATGCTCTACAATGCCTGAACAATTGGATATGTTAAATTTGTGCCAAAAACAAACTGGTTTCTATCAATGAATGAAACAAAATAGAAGCACCATTTCAATGAGTCATGTCTTAGCCATCATATAACTCTTTGAAATTGACTCCACGTCTGTAGAAAACATACTTTGTTTTTCTTTTAAGAAGTAAAAATGTTACAGTTCCTCTTCAATTTTTAATTTTTTTCAAATTTGGTATTGTTTCTGTTTCGTCTCTTTTTATTTTAGACGGCAATAAAAAAAAAGACCAAACGCAACGACTATATGGGTACTACAATCTTTATCCCATCAACCATACATATCCTCTTTTGTATTTACTGAGATTTCCGAATAGACACTTTACTATATTAGTTTATTTGAGAATGAATAATTAAGAAAGCTTCATCACAACTTATAGCTTCATAAAAAATAGAAAGAAATAGGATTTAACGGTTACTTGACTTGGATCTTGGATATAAATCTCTACATTATATAGATTATTTGACATGTAAACAAGAATAAAAAAAGCATATTTTTTTGTCATAAACTTTTATATAATACTTATAGTATAAAAACCGGATTGTAATAATAATTCACACAATGCTATACATGGGACATATAAATTTCCCAATTTGATATATACTTCGTTTGTTCGCCTTCACAAATAGACTACTTCATACTTTAATTGAACACTGATATTAAATGTGATATCTTCTTGAATGTAATCCCGAAATAAACACTTCAAAATAATTCACTAACAATTCACCTGGGTGAATTATATATTATATGTGAATTACGATTTTCTGCCTAGTGCCAGTCAAATTATTGAAAAGCATTTATAATGTAAAGTGTGTATAATAGCGTAGAGTTTAGTTTACATATAATTCTGCAATAATTCACATACAATTCACCCTATGAATTGCCACAAGATTTAAGATATATATTGTTGCAAGAAAAAATGTATAATTTAATAAAGGAACTGGTTAAATTAAATCACACACAAAAACTAAAGAACTTTATTATAAGATGGAAAGCATCTCTTTTATATCCAAACTTCTTTAATTAAGACTAATCTAAATAAGTACATATTTATATATCCAATCAAACCTATGTGATACCATAATTCCATATTGCACGATATTAACTGAGCCTTATAACATATTACACAGCAATACAAAATATGTCCTACTAAACTGTGCCATAATCTTAATCAGGGTAACTATACAGAACTGTGGATGCAACAAATTATGATTTAATGCCTAGTGTCTTACATTATTAGGTCCAAGATGTTTACCTATTCTCATGTAAAGTTCAAAATTATTTTGATAAAAATTCGTTGAGATAGGAGTTTTTTTTCAATTTTTTTTGCGGCTGTAAAAAGTAGATTTCAGATAGTTTTCAAATTTTTTCGCCCAATATCGGGTTTAATCATATCAAACCTTTAACATACATGCACCTCTCCTCTACAAGCTATTAATAAATGTTCAAAAATAAAGTAGTTTATACTAAAATATAGGCGCGCCAGCTCATCATTGACTCAACCAATCTAAAATCGATTGAAGAAATTGAGCCCCAAAATTGAAAAGCAAATTTTTTGCTGTCACAAGGTAAATCTTATTGGTAGCTATTCTGCCCTTTTCATTTTATCAAAAAATATTGATTTTTCGTCAAGATAATCAAAATCATAGCTCACATTACAGCTTAAAACCAATACTGACTGAGTCCCAAAATCGGTTTGATGACAAATTGATCCAAAAATGATCCAAAAAACAAAATTATTCAATAGCTCGTGAACTGTAAGATAAGTCAAGATAGCGCATTAAACAGTTTTTGTACAGCCTAAAATTCTGCAGCTGACTAAATAAAATTTGGGCAAACGTTTCACATTAAATGTTGCGTAAAATGCAAGTGAAATTTTAGAGGTTTTTTGAGGATACAAGCCAAATTTTATAAGCATGTTTCAAATTTAAATACTTGATAGCATGCACATTAAAATTACCTGTTGATCTAGCTATTGGAAAACTTTTTAACTAAATTTTTCATGGAGAAAACAGGATTTTTGTCAACTTTTTTTTTCAAATCCAAAATTTGAAACGAGGGTACACTCGACTTTTTGGGGAGCAAAATTGAGGATATTCTTTTTTTTACACATTTTTGAGAATATCTTCATGAAAAATTAATATTTTTAAAAAAACTAAAAAGGAGCTCACAGATTCTACTAAGCCCTATAAAATAAACAAAAAACAACTGCTACTCAATTTGATAAATATGTTGAAGTTTACTACAAAAAATGTCAAAAAAGGAAAAAAAAAAAAAAAAAAGTGTTCAAACCTTTTTCATACTTAATTATGTTGTAAAGAGCTTCAAACTAAGTAATTTTTATTATCTAAAAATACTAGCATAGCTTAATTTTTTGTGGAGATATGAGAGCTCAAAGTTTTTAATTTTTACTAGTAAAATACGTGTACAATCTGAAACATTAGCAATGAAAAACGGTATACCAACTGCAAAAAATAGGATATTTTTGGATACTTGTTTTTGGATTAAAGTTGGGCATCTCAGGTACATTGGCATATAACTTTTTTTTGGTGCTAATTTGCGAGAAAAAAAAGTAAATCAGGGATGAAAAGTGAGACTCGGTTTTTAAGAAAAAAACAGTGAATTTTACGTACTTTTGAAGCTTTTGTGAGACATAAAATCAAACCAGAGATAATTAGCATAGCATAACTAACTCATATCTATTTAACAGCGTTTAGGGTGTGTATAAAAAGTGGTTAGTATAAGGCTAGCTATAGAAAAGAGAACAAGTTTTTGATATTGATGAAATGTCAAAAGAATCTGTAAGAATAATCTTGCCAAAATATTACACTTTTATTAACGATACATCCTTTGAATGTATTTATACACACTCATTATTATAACTATTACGAGGGTCTTACTATCTAAGAATATGATGTAGATCAATACAGATGCATTGATCTACTATAACACCAATTATAGACTGAGACCTTGGATGCGAGACCTATGATGTATCTTGACATAACAATTGAAGTTTAAAAGCTATGAAAATTCAATTTTTTGAAAATTCAAATTTTGCTTAAGCAGGTACCTATAAAAAACATCAAAATTTGTTTTAGCATATAGAGTGTAACCTTTTCTAAGTATATAGAGAAAGTTGATAAAGTTCTACAGATATTAGAGTGTAACTTTAATCAAACTAAATAAAATTTATAAAGTGAATATATTATTTTTTAGATTAATTAGAAATAAAATCAATTAAAGTCTATGGAAAGTAATGGTTTAGCTTCTGCAATAAAAAACCGTATATAAAAAACTATTTTTTTATTATTAGAAAATGTTCCATAAAGGAATAAACTCAATGACAAAGGAAAATTTGGCTTTAATCATTATCATTTTTGGTATCCCTAGCAGAATATGGACTATGAAAAAAAAAAGCATGTACTGTATGTTCAATATTTGGTTGCAATTCAGATGCATTTTGTATCGTCAATAATTTTTGCTTTGGTTTAATAATATTGAAAAAGCAAGAGATATATAGTCTTTCGCAATGTAGGGAATGTACTTATTATATGATGGCTATCCCAAAAAGGAGTTTTAAGCCCAAAACTGCCTTTACGAATAATCTGAATCTTACGAAAGTTTAAGTAATTTTTTTTTTTTAAAAAAAAGTAGATATTTATACGAGTATTTCAAAATGCAAAATTTTCTCAACACGAATTCGAATTACTTGGCATTTTTGTCATGTAATTTTAGCCAAATGTAAGTTTTAAGAAATATAATTGAAGGTGGTTTGATGTTTCAGATTTTACTTGTCAAAGCCAATCATTGAATTGTTTTTGGCTCTTCAAAATATATATGCATACATCATACCGTATATAATGATCTGCAATCTTGGACAAATACTGAAGATTAATATATACTTCTTGGTACTTCTTTAAATTGTGAATAGATGGTTAAAGGAAGTGTGTTGTTCTTTCATATGATTTAGGTACTTGATATTAAAGAAGTAAGCGACAAACATCTTACGTTTATGGCACATCAAAGTTGGCATGAAAGGAATCTATTGTTCAAGTAAATTTATGCTATTAATGACAAGCTGCCACTTTATGTCGCGGTTTTTTATGACAAGAGATTTGAATAAAATTCCGTAATATATAGCATCATGACCAATAAAAGTTGGCCATGCCGTATATCCGTTTTACATGTAATTGCAAATGCGTCAGCTATTTCCCTTGGTAAACGTACGCCTATCTTTTGTAAGAGATTAAAGTTTACTGATACAGTACGCAGGAAGGCATTCACTATTGTACTGATGGGGAAGATCAGTTATATTATAATCGCTATTAAATTGATCCAATTAGCAACTTTCTAGTTGTTAATTCATTTTTCTGTGGAATCTAACTGATTAGTGTTCACCAATGGTATTTATGGTACGATGTGCTTCTAGAATAATTATCAGTCAACCAATTTTTTGAAATAGAGAAATGTACTAAATTAGTAAGCTTTTTCTTTGTGTCGTATGTTTTATTTGCAATGCATACACGATTGATAGTGATAAAATAAAGGTGCTCATATGCAGGCCATCATCAAAAAGTGATTTGGATAAATATTTAATAAATCAAGAACAATACAAACGAGTTGTTTAACTTGTAAAAAGAGCATTTTACTCAGTTAAAAGAGGAGCTTCAAAGTAAGCCTCAGTGACAAAAGGGAGATAATTCTCCCTTTGGGTTTTCGTAGTTTTCAAATGCTTTGAATAAACTTTAATGAATGTGAAAGCATGGTAAGTGCACCAATCCCATGGTAAATCAAGTAATCACTAACTTTAAATAAAGTGATTTCAAGTGGTTTGCCCATCGTTTGTTACTTATAGTGATCAAAATCAGTAAAGATAACTAATTAAACAGACCATAGCGTGCATATATGAAATTCAACAGAACATTTTGTTTGTATTTTTTTGATTTATTAGAAATCAAACGAATACAAATATCATTAATAATAGGATTTTCTGGGGTAGTTTCTAGCAAAATCATACATATTTTCGTTACACAATTACGTTCAAGGCAAAACATAAAGGCGTCGTATACATTTTGATCTTTGTAGTTGAACATTGAAAATACGGCAAAAACCATTATTTGGTAACTGAATAATAACCAAACTACCAATTATAAGTTGAATTATACAAGTGTGAATCTTGATTTTATTTGATTTGAATATGTTTTCAATGGTAGATCTGACATTTTTCTTGAAAAAAAAAAGAGAAACCTCGGTTAAATAATCTACTTCTATCTTAAACGTTTAAAGCGGATCTTTATCAAACGTATATAAAAAGGATGCTATGATTTGAAAAATTTTCATTCTCTTGATTTCTTAAACTATTTTACCAAAATGGATAAAGCAGGTGGATATCAAAATCAAATTTTCACTGAAGATGTGAATCCATCATCGCAAAGATCATCTTTGACTTACGACGAAGCAAATGATTTGACATTGACACCTTACAACAACGAAAATAATAATAACTATAATTCTGATCTTGAAAAAGTATCTACTGTCAAAACTGAAAAATACGATGCTGAGGCAGGTGGATTATCTGCTTTGGAAACCCATAAAACAAGTAATTATTGATCAGCATTTACGCAATAGATCAATTTTTTTAACATTTTGTTTGCATAGATGTCACTATTGCTAGTATTATTGAAGTGCCCGATGATGCCTTTTATAATGGTATTCCAGATGGCGGTTATGGATGGTATACATTTAGCATAAATAAGGATTAAATTTGTTTTACTGATTTAGCTTTTTCTGATTTAGGGTTGTAGCTATTGTAGGTTTCCTGAGTAACTTTATCATGTTTGGCACTGCTTCCATTTGGGGTAAAACTTTTTAATACATACGGTTAAATGTTTAACATACTAAATCAACTTTTTTAGGTGTATTCTCAAATGCTTATGCTACTACTATTCTCAAAGATAAAGCAACAACGATTGAATTAATGGGTGTTGGCTCTACTTTAGTTGTATGCTTGAATCTTTTTACTCCTATTAGTCCCTTACTAGCTCCCTTGGGGGCTCGTCTTACTATGATTATTGGTAGTGTTTTAATGTCATTAGGTATTATTTTAGCTGGTTTTAGTACAGAAGTATGGCACCTTTACTTAACTCAGGGTGTTTTATTCGGTATTGGATCTTCTTTGGTTTATATGTCTATTGTTGCAGTTATTCCTCAATGGTTTACAACAAAACGAGGTACTGCCATGGGCATTAGTTCTGCTGGATCTGGTTTTGGTGGTTTGGCCCTTAGTCCAATGGTAACTTCTCTTGTTGACAAATACGGTCTTCCTTGGGCTTATCGTATTATTGGTTTAATGGCTTTTGGTATTTGTATTATTGCATCATTATTGATTCGTACACGTTTACCTCCAGGACATAATAAGCAACCTATTCGCTCACCTATTAAACTTTCCATGTTGAAAGATACTGATTTCGTTATCATGTTAACTGGTGTCGTAATTGCTCTTACTGGTTATCTGATCCCTCTTTTTTATCTGCCTAAATACTGTACATCTTTTGGTATCAGTCATGCTGATTCATCCAATATTGTTGGTGTTGCATGTGCTATGAATGCTATCGGTCGTCTTGTTCTCGGTTATTTTGCTGATCGTATTGGTCGTTTAAATATGTATATCCTCGCTTCTACTTTTGCTGGTCTTATTTGTATGCTTTTATGGCCATTTGCTAAAACATATGGTTCATTAATGGCTTTTGCTGTTCTATTTGGATTTACATGTGGTATTTATTATGCTCTTGCTCCACCTATTACAGCAGCAGTTGTTAAACCTGATAATATTTCATCTGGTTTATCCATTTTATTTGTTGTTAGTGCAGTTGCTGCAACAGGTCCACCTATTGCATCTGCAATTCAAGAAGCTACGCCTGGTAATGGTTACATTGGTGTACAAATGTTTTCTGGGGCTGTTTACCTTTTTGGATCCCTTATTTGTGTATTCTTGAAATTGAAAATGACAGGCTCACTTTTCTCTAATATGTAACAAATACATCAACACACGCACAACACATATACACAATCATATGCATTATATATTCCTTAATTTCTTTTATCTTTTTATACTTTTTATTCATTCTAGACTAACTGATAGTCATTTTTTTATACATATTTAGAAACTATCTTTGTTAATTGTCTCATAATTTTATACCTTTTTATATTATATAACTGTACACCCCTAAAATACGTATATGTAGAAACAAAATAAATAAACAAAATATTACGCCAATCAATGGTTTCACAGCATAAAAGTTTGAAGTTAATTAGTTTCTAGTATTTCCATTGATTTGAAGCTTTCTTCTCTTTTATTCTTACAAAAAAAAAAAATGTCGAATAGCGTACCTGGTTCTCCTGTACCTACTGGTAGTAATATACTAACTACTGAACGTACAAGATTATTGAATACTTCGACTACAAGTTATAGTACTCGTCAAGAAGTACATGAAGAAACTTCAACTGTCATTACAATGGGTTCTTCATCTGAAGATAGCCATCTTCATTTCTTGAACGGTAGTGGAAATGTAGCGATTGCAACAACGCGCAATTTGTATAATAATATTATTTCGGCTGGGCAACCTTCTATTCCCACACATCAACTTACTGAAAAGATTCAAGATATCCTGGTTTTCAGTGAGATCAAGAAAAAGCAACAAGAACGTGCTTTAATTGACGAAAAAAAGCAGAATAAAAGAGCAAAGCAGAATCAAAGTGGTGATGCTGCTGTACCTTCTTCTTCTAGTAGTAGTAGTAGTAGCGACAGCGATAGTGATACTGGTAGCACACGTATTTTGTTAAAAAATAAGCTAAGTGAATGGTCTCTTGATGGCAGTAAATCAACTAATAATGAAGGTGGAAAGCGTTTAAGAAAACGAGATTATGCAGTTGATGCCCTGAAATTTGCTACAGATAAATGGAAAACAAAGCACGGGTGGGCCACAGGAAGTAACAATAGTTCTTCTGCAAGTTTATTTGCAAATGAAGATACCACTACTACAACCACAACAGCTACAACATTGAATAACAATGGCCATGGTAATTCAACTTCAAATGGTGCAGCCAACAACATCACTGTTGTGAAACAGAAAAAGAAGCAAGCAGAAGGAATTCCATCGTCTGCTGAAAGTATATTCAATGTAGCTAAAAACGCTTCCGTCTGTGCCGTTTTGGCTTTGTTACACGAACGTCGGCAGTCTTCCGGTCACTCTATAGAAACTGATGTATCATTGCAATCCCTCGCCTTGTCTACTTTGAACCTAGGCTTAAAGGTACAAGATAAATCCACTTCTCATGTTGTATTGTATGAAATGTTGACAAACAAATGGCTTAATGGAAAATCAGGCGAGTTGTATAACTTTGTTTTTTTTTTGCATGAATTTTGTTGGTTATAATATTAACTATTTTCATACTATACAGCTTTGGAATGGGCTGTTGAAAATGATAGTCAGTTGATTCTTAATGATGTTCGAGTACAACGTGTAATCGAAGTATGTATATTTGAAGCACAGTTATATAAATACAAACTAAATTAGATTTGAATAGGATCTATGGCAGTCGGGTCCAAATTGGCGCCAAGATCCCAAGCATCCAAGCAATATTTGGGTACAAAATTCAGGAGGAAAATATAATGATGAGCCTCCTAAAAAGAATTTTGCTTGGTTTGTTATTTGTAGTACATTTGTAGACTTTTTAGCACGTTGGCCCAGTGCAAGATACCAAACTTTACTTGCTGTTTTCTCTGCTTTGATATATCTTGCATTCCATTTAGCCACTGTCTCGAACATTGAATATACTTCGGATACGCCATTCTCTTATGAGTACATTTACTATGTCTTCGTTGTATCCGATCTGCTTGTGGAGATCTTTAAATTAGGGTCGCAGCCATTTACATATCTCAAAAAAATATCTTCATATATCTCTTTGATTACCGTTGGTCTTTTGCTGTCTTCTTTTATCATTCGTTTCTTTACTTTGCTTGTTGTTGAAAGTATTGAAGATGAATATTATTTCCTCAATGTTTCTTTTACCTTACTAATTCTGGCTACTCCTCTCATGTTCTTTCGTGTCTTTACAACATCTACTGATTTGTGTTGGAGTACAGCAAGGGTTAATTATATTTTACATCAATGTTTTGTAAACAGCATTTGGGTATTTGCTCTTGGTGCTTTTGTAATTATTGGTTTCTGGGTAGCTTTAGGTGCACTGCAATTTAACGACATTCATCCGTTTGGAATGTTGCGTTTATTAGTACTTGGTGCACTTCAGTAAGTATATATTGATTAGTTATGAATTTGCATATATTAATACTGACGCATATCCACTAGTGCGCCTGAAATTGGTGATACTTTGTTTTATCAACCACAAGTAGCTGGTCTTTTGCTTGCCGTATACCTCTTTTTGACTGTGGTAGTTCTTGGATCACTCTTGACTGCTTCATTCTTAAGCACAATTTTGGAAATCAATTCTCGTTTAGATAATGTAAAGCGCAATTGGGTTATCAATCGTTGCTTAAAGTCAAATCCTGTATTAAATGCCTTTATTCCAAGCATCTTTATTGATTTAATCTTTGGTATTATTCAATGGTTTTCTCGTGTTGTATTCAAGTGCCAATCTCCTGTTGTATGGATTGAGAAATTGCATCAAATTATTTGGTATATTATCTATTCCCCCATCATTTTGCTGGTAGGAACTTACGAGCTGGTAACAACTTTAATATTTAGATGGAAGCTTGTAACAAAAGCCTTCCATCGAAATATTGTTATAGTTTAAATGTAAAAGTATACATATTTTGTTAAAACAACAAATAAAAAGATCTCGAATTCCATTATTATCATACCAAAACTTACCCAATTTTATAATAGGCTTAATACTAAATGCTCTTTTAATAAAATTTATATATATAGCTCTATATATTAAAGAGAATGAGAGTTTACCTAATAGTATTAAATGCATTCAGACTAATAGATGTATACATCGGTTAGGGTGTATTAAAAATCACAAAATTTACTTCACATATTTGGAAGTCAAATTGCACTTTTCAGATTTATCTGGATGGTCTTTTTATATATATAAGCGTATTTCCAAACCATTTGGCATTTTTCTACTTAATTATGAAATACATTCAATCACAAGACTTCTGCTTTCCCCATGTGTTTATACTTTGGCAAGTTTTACTTGTCGTAACTGCTTATTTCTATAAATAATATATATGAAAACAGAGAAGATGAGTACTGATAAAGCTTTGGCTTGAAAAAATGTTGCTTGTAAGCTAGGCTTAGTAACGGAGATGTTGCTAGATCTACTTGCTAATATATCAAAATGATAAATCGCACGTAGACGACATTAAATGGACGGGGGTATTGTGTAAGTATGAAAGCAGCTTTATTTCTACGATGTACTAATTAAGTCTTCGTCATAAAATTTGTTTCTTTGAGCAATAATTGATAATACATGAAAACAGTCTTTCGTATATATTTTTTTGTAGAGCCTGAATAGTTATATTCCATACATTAAAATATTTTTGATTTTTTTATAGGTACCTGCTTAAGCAAAATTTGAATTTTCAAAAAATTGAATTTTCATAGCTTTCAAACTTCAATATCAAAAACTTGTTCTCTTTTCTATAGCTAGCCTTATACTAACCACTTTTTATACACACCCTAAACGCTGTTAAATAGATATGAGTTAGTTATGCTATGCTAATTATCTCTGGTTTGATTTTATGTCTCACAAAAGCTTCAAAAGTACGTAAAATTCACTGTTTTTTTCTTAAAAACCGAGTCTCACTTTTCATCCCTGATTTACTTTTTTTTCTCGCAAATTAGCACCAAAAAAAAGTTATATGCCAATGTACCTGAGATGCCCAACTTTAATCCAAAAACAAGTATCCAAAAATATCCTATTTTTTGCAGTTGGTATACCGTTTTTCATTGCTAATGTTTCAGATTGTACACGTATTTTACTAGTAAAAATTAAAAACTTTGAGCTCTCATATCTCCACAAAAAATTAAGCTATGCTAGTATTTTTAGATAATAAAAATTACTTAGTTTGAAGCTCTTTACAACATAATTAAGTATGAAAAAGGTTTGAACACTTTTTTTTTTTTTTTTTTCCTTTTTTGACATTTTTTGTAGTAAACTTCAACATATTTATCAAATTGAGTAGCAGTTGTTTTTTGTTTATTTTATAGGGCTTAGTAGAATCTGTGAGCTCCTTTTTAGTTTTTTTAAAAATATTAATTTTTCATGAAGATATTCTCAAAAATGTGTAAAAAAAAGAATATCCTCAATTTTGCTCCCAAAAAGTCGAGTGTACCCTCGTTTCAAATTTTGGATTTGAAAAAAAAAGTTGACAAAAATCCTGTTTTCTCCATGAAAAATTTAGTTAAAAAGTTTTCCAATAGCTAGATCAACAGGTAATTTTAATGTGCATGCTATCAAGTATTTAAATTTGAAACATGCTTATAAAATTTGGCTTGTATCCTCAAAAAACCTCTAAAATTTCACTTGCATTTTACGCAACATTTAATGTGAAACGTTTGCCCAAATTTTATTTAGTCAGCTGCAGAATTTTAGGCTGTACAAAAACTGTTTAATGCGCTATCTTGACTTATCTTACAGTTCACGAGCTATTGAATAATTTTGTTTTTTGGATCATTTTTGGATCAATTTGTCATCAAACCGATTTTGGGACTCAGTCAGTATTGGTTTTAAGCTGTAATGTGAGCTATGATTTTGATTATCTTGACGAAAAATCAATATTTTTTGATAAAATGAAAAGGGCAGAATAGCTACCAATAAGATTTACCTTGTGACAGCAAAAAATTTGCTTTTCAATTTTGGGGCTCAATTTCTTCAATCGATTTTAGATTGGTTGAGTCAATGATGAGCTGGCGCGCCTATATTTTAGTATAAACTACTTTATTTTTGAACATTTATTAATAGCTTGTAGAGGAGAGGTGCATGTATGTTAAAGGTTTGATATGATTAAACCCGATATTGGGCGAAAAAATTTGAAAACTATCTGAAATCTACTTTTTACAGCCGCAAAAAAAATTGAAAAAAAACTCCTATCTCAACGAATTTTTATCAAAATAACTTTGAACTTTACATGAGGATAGGTAAACATCTTTGACACAATAATATAAGAGGACAATTTTGATAACCTACTGTGTACTGAGAAAATTATTATTATTGCACCTATACCTTGTTGCACGCTCTTATTAAAAATGATTAAAACGCAATCTTTATGAATATTAATTCAAGTAAACTTCCGCTTTACATAAACATTGTTGTAATTATTTGCTATACTCATCCCTAATATTAATTTTGGTGAGCCATTGTGCATTCGGTAAACTTGAACCACAATAGCCTGGTTACCAGCTAATTTTTAAAATGCCTACTATATATGGCCAGTAATCTTGCCAGCTCTCGCCGAATATAAACCCAAATAAGCTTCCATTGCAGTGGTAGGTACTTCTAGTGCTAGTTCATAGGGTCAAAATTATTTCAGCCTCCCTGGGCTGCTGTGGGAATGGCAAAATACAAACGAGCACTTTTTTCATCTGTTTTGTGTGCAATGTTTCAGTTATGCTTTAAATTTATTTTATAAAACCAAATAATAGTTCAAAGTTGAATTTTTCAGACCATTCCCAAAAAGTTTGAACTTGAAATCAGCATGCTTGCATTATACTGCTCTTTTGAAAGATAAATTTCAGCAGTTTCGACAAAGTTAAGTACAGTACATCGTTTAACAAGACATACAGTAAAATTTAATAAAATTGCCTGCACACAGAAACTGATTTATCAAAAGGTAAACGTATAAAAATTATTCAAATGAAAAAGTACCGTTTTATTATGAGCTTATAGAGAGGGTTTATATACTAATTGGGTGAGTGAATTAAATGTGAATGATAATATAATTAGAATGAACATGTGGATATTGTGTGAATATAATAGAGTCATGCTTCTATAGTCTATAGTCCCATAGTAACATGATGATAACCGCATGGAATGTAGCATTGTATGATTTGCATGCCAAACATTATGGTTTGACAAATGCTCTAAACTGGTAATTCGGTAATTCCTAATTATGATAGATCAGAAACGACAAAATTTTGTTAAAGTTTTTCTTCACAATCTGTTTCTTTGAGAACATAGCGATTCAATATAAATCCAATTAGTGTAACCGAGTAGATTCGCCAACTAGTTTAATTTCTCCAATACAGTATTATTTTAAAATATATAATGCTCAACAAATGCTCGATTAAATTGCTCGAGTTAGCTTGCGCTCGGTTGTTTTGCGAACGCTAGCTAGTAAACACACCAGTTCTCAACAAGTAGAGGCCTAAATAAGTTCCCGTTGCAATGGTAGGTGCAACTAGTGTTTCTCCACATAATTGTAAACTTTAGTATCCTTGAGTTGTTTTCAGGATGGGAAATGGAAACGCGCACGTTTTAAAACTTTTTTGATGATGGGTTGTTTTAGATACATATTCTTTAAAATTTTTTATAAAATTGAACTATGACTTAAATTGGGTTTTGAAGTTGCACTTCATATGCAGTGAATATAAAAATAACATATCTTGACTTCATGAGCTAACAACTGTTTTTTAAAAAATTATAGCGCAAATTTCAAAAGAAAAATGTTTTTCTACGCTTAAAGAAACAAAATAACTGGAGAAACGCTCCTAGCCTTTAAATTTAATTATTGGCTTAATATTGTAAGAAAATAAGTATCAGAAAAGGAAAACAGCAGGTTTTCATTTTTTTGAATGAGTTTTTTTTATCAGATCGTTAACAACTACTAATAAAACGAGTAATAAGAAGCAGCTTTTTATATACTGAATACTTGTTAAAACTCTCAAAAAACGTAAATCTTTGATAGATTTATTGATGATAAAACAAGATTTCAAAACCGATTATTGGTAAAATAAATACAAAAATTCACCTGGTCTCGGGCAACTATACTTTATTTACCCGCATGTTTGAGTATCTACATGATATAAAAAGCTTTTGAATTCATCATATAATTTATGAAGAATTTTTCGATTTTTTTTTTTCTTACATTTTTCGCATATTTTACAAAATGAATTCAAAGAATTTTATTTGATACTTTGCGAGCAGTTTAGTACAATTTTGAGTTATAATACGTTGAAAATTATTCGTAAACCATGCACTCATTTTTCCGTTTTCACATTTGTATATGTATACGTATCGTATATGTATTTCTTTGTAAAACCTTATCAATGGGTAGAGTACTAAAAAGTAAAATAAAAAATATGAAAATGTACCTGAGATGTTACTATTAGGTACTACAATATCAAGCCTGGTCTATTATTTATCATAAGGCAAAACAAATCCTTTAAAGGTTAGGTGTTGATCTTTCCTCGACACTTGAAAACAATATTTTCTATTGATATGAAATGTAACAACAGAATCACTTAATATATAGCATAAATTATGCCTTAAACCCTTTGCTTAAACCTTTAAACTTACTTTAATATAGTTGAATGAAAATTTCTCTTTTACTTCACAAAGTGATAAAAAAAAATAAAAAAGGTATAATAACGATTAAATATTTACAATTAATTATTGCTGCTGGCTGTTATTATTATTAAGGTTACTGTTTTGTTGCTTTTCGATCAGAGCAACCAACTGTTCTCTATTTCTTAGTAATTTAGCTTGTAATTCAGGGCTCAATTGACTGTATTGATTTACAAATTGAGGGTTTTGTAATAAAGCGCTTGCTTGGGCAAGTCCATTAGCATAATTAGCTGCGGCATTAGCTAAAGAGAAGGGTTAATTTTTAATTTGGGTGGGTTGTTATTTCATAAATTACTTTACCTGAATTCTGGGGTTGTTGTTGTTGCTGTTGTTGAAGTTGATCAAAAGCTTGTTGAGGTAGGATTTGCTGTAATATTTGTTGTAATTGTTGTTGAGGTTGGGGTTGAATTTGCTGCTGTTGTTGCTGTTGTTGCTGTTGTTGCTGTTGTTGCTGTTGTTGCTGTTGTTGCTGTTGTTGCTGTTGTTGCTGTTGCAGCAATTGCAGTTGCTGTCTAGCTTCTTGTTCTATTCTAGCCTTTTCAGCTTGTATACGCAATACTTCCTGATGTTGTGCTGCTTGCTCTACTTGAATTCTGCTTTGCTCTTCAGTTAATTTCTGTCTCTGTTCAGCTAAAACTTGTCTTTCAATCAAAATCTTTAATGATAATTTTCCTCCATTCTAACGATAGTTTTTTTTTAATGATCTCATTTAATACCATAAAGTGCTCTCCAATTTACCTTTTCAAGTCTCTTGCTAATGTTTCCATGCTTATCAAATAAATCAGTTTGACATTTAAAAATTTCAATCATGGTATGATCTAAAGTTTGAATATATATTTTACTAGCTTATTCCCTCCAAAAGAACTGTAACTTTCTTACCTTGTCTTTCTAATGGAATTTTATTAGCATCTAAATCTCCTTTGGGATATTGATAAATGTGGTAAGGCAATAAACGTTTCATAGCGTCTTTAATTGAGGTGAATGGCTTTTCATAATCGGGCAAAGTGACAGATTTATGATCTGCTAATAATGATTCCACGCATCTAAATAAAAAAATACAAATGAGTTTCCATTTTACTATGAAATAATTTATTGATACACACCTTTTCTTGACTTCTCGATGTTGAATTTCCTCTTCTGGTAATCGCTTGGATAAGATTGAGTCTGTAGGAGGAAGAGTTTTTTGCTGTATTTGTTGTTGAACGGATACGGGAGGAGGAGTAGGTGGAATAGGTGAAGATTTGGCACTGCCATCTTGCTGGTGTGGTTGTTGTTGTTGAGCAATTGGAGGAAAGGGAAATGATAAATTAGGTACACTACTAAGAGGTGTACTAGCAGCAGTAGTGCTTGCAGACATTGGTGTAGTTGGGGAGGATCTATTATTATAACCAGTATTAACTGTAGTCTGTTGGTGCAAAGATTGTTGTAAAGCAAGCAATTGTTGTTGTGTTAATTGCTGTTGTTGAGGATATTGTTGTTGCAACTGTTGATATAATTGTTGCTGTAATTGTTGTTGACGTTTCTTGGAATACTTTCCAGTTTTATTGTATTTACGAGTAGAGGATTTACTGTCATTAGGATCAAAGTTTGACGCTGAGCCGTTACCAGGTTTGAATTGAGATTGTTGTAGCATTTGTAATTGTTGTTGTTGTTCTAATTCTTCTCTTAATTTACGAGCTGTTTCTTTAATGGCATCTGCTTCAGCGGCAGTAGGCTGCGGTGGTGTATCTAAGGGATTGAATGTCTCGTTTTTAGGAGCAATAGGTTTGATATCGTTTAATTTTTGTTGCTGTTGCTGTTGTTGTTGTTGTTGTTGTTGTTGTTGTTGTTGTTGAGCATTAGCAGCAGCAGCCATAGTAGCAGCGTGTAGTGATTGAATTTCCTTCATGAGTTGTTGACGTTGCTCATCACCAATTGCGGCAACCTGCATATTATCAGGTAGCTTATATATAATTTGATCGCGTTTACGAACCATAAGAACCTTTAAGCCAGCTAATGTAAGTTGAGTAATAACTTCTTCATCGTCATTATTGATGTTTGGAGAAGTTGTGTCGTTATTATTCTATTAGGAAAATATTATTAATCAAATTATTAAATTAATTTTAATTGTTTTACTTGTTGAACAAGAGAAACATCTTTCTCGTTATTATTATTGTTATTGTTGCTCATTTTTTCTATCTGTCTCGTCTCCCAAAATAATTATAGTGAAATAAAATAACTGTTTAGTGCTCAACTTCACCCATCTTTGGGACGGGTCATACATTGAGAGAATGAGAGAATTTTTTTAATGTGACTACTTGCAGTATGTGTTATGGTAATAGATACTATTTTACTTGTCTTTAAACCTTGAAGAAAGTTATTAAATCGAGTACATGCTAAATATCATAACTATAAATCGATTTATGAAAGTATTTCCTCGAAAAATTCTATGAAAATCCTATAAAAATCCCATCAAATATCATCGATTTCATGATCCCAAATTTACTCCGATAACATCCGTTGCTTGATTATCAAACGATATTAGTGTATCTACATCATAAACATATGGAAAAATGATGTTTGTATGTATGTGTGTGTGTATGTGTGTGTGTGTTTGTGTGTTTTTGCGTTTGTGTCTGTTTTACTTGTTATAACTGTAAGTTCTTATATATTTTTATGCTTTTTCGATTCATTGATTAGTCATTCCATGTAATTGATTTAATATTCTATGACAATGGTTTTATGGTATTCGCGATGTAGCATACTTCAGCATTGTACAACTCCGCAGGTTCGGTGTGTACTACTATCCTTTAAGAATGATACGACAGAGCACTCTTTTTCCATAATTAACTATCTACTTTATATACAAAGAATGCCTAATAACAAAAATAATGAGGAAAATTGGATCAAATGGAAAGATATCAAATCAACATTTCATGAATATATGGGGTCAGAAGAAGAACTGAGCAACTGGGCCGACTCAGTTGTTCAAAGTATTTGGCGTCCAGTATCCGTTGGCATCGTGATAGGCATACCAGCTATTTGGGCAGTTTCTAGATTTGTAGTCGGTACAAGATATAAAACCGCTAGTCATATACCACCCGAAATTTTTGAGAGGTCCACAAAAATACGAGGAAAGGTTGTTGCTGTAGGGGATAGTGATAATTTCCGGTTATATCATACACCAGGGTTGGGTTGGGGTTGGATTAGAAATATACCAAAAACAAGAAAGGAGTTACAGAATCAAACAATCTCGATACGTATTGCTGGTGTGGATGCACCTGAGGGAGCTCATTTTGGCATGCCTGCACAGCCTTATAGTTCTGAAGCTAAACAATTTCTAACAAAATTGGTATTGAATAAAAGAGTTCAGGTACAATTACTAAGTAGAGATCAATACAGTCGAGTGGTAAGAAATCAAAGTCTGTTGATATTTAGAAAGCTTTCAATCTGATCATGTTTTCTGTATTAGGTTGCAATGGCATTCGTAAGAAAACCACCATTCTTTTTCAAGAAAAACGTATCCGCAGAAATGGTAAAAGCAGGATTAGCAAGTATTTATGTAGCAAAAGGAGCTCAATATGCTGGCATGTTGGATCAACTAAAGAAATACGAATCTAGAGCAAAGTATGTTGCACATTTAATTTTTACGTTGATTTGAAAGTAGTTTAATAGAGTACATTTTAGATTCTTTAAAAGAGGTATTTGGTCATTGAAAAAATATGTTTCTCCTGGAGATCATAAAGCAAAGTAGGTATTTTGATAGAATTATTATAGTTTTTATTGTATTTTTTTTTTATTAACATGAACCTTTTGAAATACAGGTATCTTGGTGGTGGCAAATAAACATTTCATATACATTTTTATAATCTTTTTCATTGCGATTATTTCTTTTTAAATAACTTTGCTTGTAATTTTAAAAACTCTTCTTCTGATGGCATATCTGGCTCTTTTCTTTTTTTGCCATGTTTTTCCTCAATTGAATCAATAATAGAATTCATTTTTGCATGTCTTTCTTTAGATCTATTTTGTATCATTGCTAAAAGAGAGGAACCATCATCCTTTTCTTGTTTTTGCGTATTCTTTTTCTTTTTCTCTTTTTCTTGCTGCTTTGAAAACGATAACTCCTCCTTTTTCTCCAAGTCAATTCGTTTTTGATGTGCTTTTGATGTTGTTGTCTTGTCAAATGCTTTAAAGACTGGTACAGATTTTTCATCAATAGCTGCACGGACTATTTTTTCGAATCTTTCTCCATCAATTGCAGTTGAGCATTCTACAGATTGAAGGATGTGATCCATATTTCCTTTACATGTTTCATAAGCTGCGAGTAAATCCTTCTTCTCCTCTTCGGAACCTTTATTTTTATAAATGAGTGATAATGATAATGTGATTTAGTGTAGAAACTAACCTTGATATTTTAATTTTTGTGCTTCAATAGTTTCTGAATTCACAACACCTGTCCATAATTCCTTAAAGTAGGCATTCCAATCTTTTTCACCTTCAAATTCGCTCTCATCCATACTTCCAGTTCTATCATAACGTTCTTTGCGCTTTGGATCACTGAGAACAGCGTAAGCCATGCCAAGATGTTGAAATGCAGCGTTGGCTTTCTCTTTTTGTTCTTTTGTTGCATCTACAGGTTGCTTGTCAGGGTGATGTTTTAATGCAAGCTTACGATATGCCTTTTTAATGTCACTTGTAGTTGCATTCTCTTTATCTAATTGTAGTAGTTTATAACAATCAATTGCCATGTTTTGAGAAATTAAATGATTAAAGTAGGTCGCGCACAAGAGACTGAATTAATTTACAAAACATTTTGCGCAGAACGCGTTGCATATCGTAGTCTAAAATAACAGCCTAATTTAGCCTTTCCAGTCATTTCAGGACGAATAAAGTGGTTTTTTCTAGATGATAGTTGCTTAAATATAAACTCTTTTTTTTCTTTTTTTTTTATGAATTGGGCTCATACTCAAAATGTTCAAAATTGAAAAAGAACAGTATAATACTATATAAGCGCAATGCATATTGAAAAAGATAAAGATATCACAAGAGACAGTAATATCTTGCAATTGTTTTCACTATAAGCAAAATGAATAATCATTTCTTTCTAGCCCTAAGCAATTCTACAAATACTCAATAAAAATAGATCATAGCTTGTACTTTCAAACATTCGTATCATGAAGTAATGTAATTTCTTATTTTTCTTTGCTAATTCTGTTTATCTTACAGAACAAGATGGTCCAAATGTCTAGAAGATTAGAGTATTGTATACTCTGCATCCCAGGGTTGGATATCGATGCTTCCAAAGAAAACGATGTAAAGTTTATTTACAATATCGCCATAACAAACACGGTTTCTTCTTCAGAAGTTTAGATTATTACAGGTAAGCTCATTTAGGTTAACTCTTTCAAATAATACCTGAGATTAACTAAATCTTTTTCAATTTCCATTCACATCATCTTTAAATCTCATTCTTATTTTATCCCAGTTTCATCCTTACTTTATTTAAACCTTAATTTCCATTATATCTAAATTGTATCCTCACTATATCTAAATTTTATCCTCATGTCATCCCAAATTTTACTTATTTTGTCTGAATTTAAAGTGGTAATACTACAGCTTAGTCTTTCATCTTGTAAAAAAGAAGGGGGGGGGGGTTTAAATACTTAAAGCTAAACATTACACGAAAATGCAAAATCTAAATACAAACGATTGATTTCTTTGTGTTGGTGTTTATTTTGTTTTTTTCGAGTAAAAACAACAGAAATTTGGCTTATTTAGCTCATATTAACAAAATTTTGGAACAATAGCAGTGTTTGCCACCGTTGAAAATATTTGATTATACTTAGACCTCTAATGATAGTGGCAGAAGCGAAACACTTCAATAAAATTATTGTATTTTAAAAATCAGAGTATATTCCTAATTGATTTATATTTGTACTTTGATTATTGAATTTACCTAGCGTCTTGCGAGATAATTTGGGCATACAGTAGTTAGTCTGAATATTTAAACAGCAAAGTTTTAAGTAAGTTCGCAATACGCTGTAAATATTAAATATATTTAATCTAAGGGAACTGTGTCAAGCTGTACCTGTTATGCGTAAGTGCTTAATTCTATAAATCAAATATCAGATATTAAACAGAGAGAAATACTAATAAAGCTTTCACCTAAGAATCTTTAGTAGTGAGCTAGTCTAAGTAACGAAGATATCTCTAATTTTATTTACTAAGTCATTAAAATAATAACTCGTATTTAGACGACTTAAAATCAACGGAATATTGTAAAAAAAAAAAAAAAAAAAAAAAAAAAAAAACCATTAGACTAGCCTTTGTTGCTACGATTTACTTAGATCAAACCTTTGTCATTGCATTTGTTCTTTTAAGAATTTTTTTATATATAATAATAATAAGTAGTTTTTATATTCTTTTATTGCAGAACTGGACGACTACACCTTTTTTTGCTTTGTTTCACTGTACAATTAAAAAACTACAATATTGGCTTGCTTTCGAAAAGAGTTGCACTTCCCTAAATCCAGGTGGGTTTCGACATTTTTTTTGTAAGTAATACAGTCAAACCTCAATTTAAGGGCACTCGTGGTTTCTTTTAAAAAGTCCCTTATATCAAGAACCTCCCTTAAATCAAATTTTAAAACACAAATCAACTTCAATTTTAAGAAAGAAATAAAGGCATCTTAGATAATCACACCACATCCTTAATCCATGATACAAAAACCTCCTTTATATCGAGGTTTCCATTATATTGAGGGACCTTATATCGAGGTTTGACTGTATATCTAAATACAACTTCATATAACCAAACCAAAAAATATATTGTCTATTATGCATGTAGCAGACATCTCACTCAATTAAAGCTTACCTTACATTTTTGTCCCTTTTTTTTTTGTCCCTTTCACATATTGTACTTACAGAATGAATATAATTTGTTAATTACAATTATAACATTACTATTATTGTCTTTGTTTTCAATGCAATTTTATCTATTAATATAGTCTAACTATTAAAATTAATTCGCGTAACATGTAATTGTTGTAAAGTGCTTGCCACTGTTATACGTATGGAAGCAATCCCGTTTATAAGAAGACGTGGCAAAGCGTGTTTCATTATAATACATATACACATTAACAATTTGAGAAAATGTTATTTTTCTTTTGGATTGTAGTATATTTGTATTTAGTCTAATATCTGAGAGAAGTAAAAAATGTTATTGTGCGAATTTAATGAAATTCACCGTTGTCATGCAACATATTGCATAACTAAAATGATAAAAACCACAAATAACGAGATATTCAAAGAATTTGTTCTCCTTGAATTTAATAAATAATATAATTCCTCATTCTTCATTAATATACAAAAAACTTTTGTAAATCCAATTAAAGTATTTGAATTGAACAAAACTATTTTACTACCTTGCTTCAATTTACAATGAGTTGTTCCATTTGCAACTACAGTACTATATTTTCTAATTTAAACATCCCCTACATACCACTGAATTGCAAAAAAATAATAACTTTGGCGAATTTTCTTTAAATTTTCATACATCTCAGGTGTGGCGGCAGTTTAAATCCAAAATTTTCTGATGATGAAAAAATTGGAAAAAAACGATCCTAAATTTTTAAAATGCAAAATCGACAACAAACATATATAGTAACCTGGCTAACTGTATTAAGTAACCTCAACATCAAATTAAATTTTGTATCTAATGGTATATTTATTGAAAGGGTGTATCACCAAAAATTTTGTAAAAAAAGCAAAAACTTAAAAATCAGTTTTTAGTGATTTTAAAAATACTTTTATAGTCAAATTCTAAAGTTAGTGTTACAAACAAATAAAGCAAAAAAATACCTATTATTTGAGGCATTATTTGTCAATCTAGCTCTATTTTTCATAGAGTTATTAGCTTTCTTCGAAAAAGTCAAATTTTGGACGAGGGTATACAAGGGGAAAATTCATGATTTTTCAAAATTGATTTGATGGTAAAATATGATAAAACTAAATAAAATAATTATTTTTGGCCTATAAACTATATGCTTAAACGGTTGCTATCTCGAGTTACAGTCCATTGAAGTTGCGTTTTTGTACGCTTTTAATGGAAATAACTTTATAAATAGTGTATGAGCTAGATTGGGATTTTTGCTAGAATTATTTTTCTTTCTTATATATCTGTCTTAAAATATTGCTGTTTGAGATTACTTCAAAATTGCAAGAGTTATCAACTAAAAAATAAATTTTGTGGTGATTTTTTTTGGTATTTTAAGGTAAAGTCCGCATAAAACGGAGTTTGATAATTCATATCCCGTAATTCGAGCCTGATATGTATTAAATTTGTTTTTTAAAGGGGTTTTCTGGTGCAATCTTTAGGGTAACGTTGTAAAAAGTATTCTAACATACACACTCTGACCTCCTGTATGCTCTCAGAGCACATGGATGATGTGCTCAAATGAGATGGTCAATAGGCTCATAAGGTCATCAATGCGCTCATATAAAAGTATCTCAGATATTGACCGAAAAGTTAATCAATGTAAAGTTAAATAAGTCTACTTTTGACATACCATTAAATTGTAGTATTTTCGATATAGATTTACGCAACTTAATCGTACTACAGTCAAACCTCAATTTAAGGGCACTCGTGGTTTCTTTTAAAAAGTCTTTTATATCGATAACCTCCCTTAAATCAAATTTTAAAGCACAGATCAACTTCAATTCTAAGAAAGAAATAAAGGCATCTTAGATAATCACACCACATCCTTGATCCATGATGGTAATGATGAAATTGACGATTTGGAAGAAACAAACTGTAATGATTTACATTACATGACAACATATAAAATTGCATGAATTAGTTTCAGTTGGAAAAAGATACATATAAATACTTGGACTTCAAAACAGATATATGGAACTTTAGTGAAAATAACTGTCCTCAAACATCCCGTTCACATCCCCACTTACTATTATCTTTTACTTAAATAAATTATAATAAATCACTACCACAATTATTATAAATACTTACTTGTCCCCATATTAATTACATTTAATATATAGTAAGTATAGACCATATAATAATTGTAACAATTAGAGTAACACCAAACACTACCTCTTAGTATATTGTTCCTACCAACTACGACTCCGTTGGCTTCCAGATAATTGTACTTCTTACACAAACAATGTTATTCCTGTAAATGAAGAAAAATCTTAGCAAGTTTAGGTTATTATTATGTTACTTCAAACTTTGTTGCTACAAATAACGAAGATCTTAAAATTACTTAAAGATATGGTAGATTTCTACTTACGATACAAAAAAAAAAACGTAATACAATGGAGATGTAATCAAATTACATTAAATGGGATTTTTCTCAAAAAAAGATTAAAAAACATTTTCAGTATTTACATCTAGTAAAAAATTTTGGACATAATGTTGTATTCCATGTCACACCTTCTACAAATCTACATCCCAACCTGATTGTCAAGATACTATGATTGTGACTTGGGCAAATCCATAGTATAACCAATACTTCAGAAGGAAGTATCAACTACGGATATTCTACTTTTCCATGTGGCTCAGTAGCACAATTTACTCATGTCAAACTCAACAATATTAATAGGCGGAGCTATTAATATAGTTATTAGATCTCCAGGCACGGACCTTCCATCAACAAATTAAACAAGAACAAGACAAATACTAAACTTGAAACATGTCAACTAGAAAAAGCACTCAACATATTGTTTTCCTGATTTGTTAAATCAATATGGATATATACTTATCATATTGATCTATTGGTTCTATAGTTATATTCTCAGTAGTAAATAATGAACTGATATAAAAGACCCATACTTTTATATCTTAATAAACGTCAGACTTCTTTTAGTTTTTATATACAGTTGGAAAAGCTGATACATTATTGTCTTTTTAAGTTGTATTTTTATTTATAAACTTTAATAATAATTCACCTAAACTGTTCTTTTTTATTTTGGGGCCAATAATATTATAATAAAATAAGGGGCATGTAGAAAAAAAAAAGTTCCCTTAAATATAAATTCGAAATAAGGGGTTTTAAGCTGTAAAATTTGTCCACCAGTTTTCCGTGGATACAAAAACCTCCTTTATATCGAGGTTTCCGTTATATCGAGGGACCTTAAATCGAGGTTCGACTGTACCTGTTCAAGCAAAATTTGAAATATCATACTTTCCAGTCTTCACAATCTAATCTTACCCTCTTTAATTTTCTGTATTCAACCACATGCAAATACTGTTCAGGATACATTTCAGACACTGTTAGCTATTAGATATGGCTTGGTCGCACTATATTATTTCTTTCGAAATTTATTATACACCTCACCAAAAATTCAAAAACAGGTAAAATTTAATGCCCTTTTTTTTAAAAAAAAGAAAAACTGGGCCTCATTTTTCATCCCTGCTCAACTTTTTGTTTACTAACTATAAAATGCTAAGAAAAAATTGTATCCTGAAGTACCTGAGATGTTCAACTTTAACCCAAAAACAAGTATCTAAAAATATCCTAATTTTTGCAATCAGTATAGCTTTTTCAGTGCTGATGTTTCAGATTTTTACACATATTTTACTGCTAAAAATTAAAACTTTGAGCCTTCATATCTTGACAGAAAATTAAGCTATACTAACTTATGTATCATTCTCAACCGTGAATTGCCACAAGATTTAAGGCAAATATGGTTGCAAGAAAAATGTACAATTTAAAATAAAGGGAATTTTACAAAGTAAATCACACACAAAAACTACTAAAGAACTTTATTATAAGATGGAAAACATCTCTTTTATATCCAAACTTCTTTAATTAAGACTAATCTAAATAAGTATATATTTATATTTCCAATCAAGCGTATGTGGTACCATAATTCCACATTACACGATATTAACTGAGCTTTATTACATATTACACAGCAATACAAGAGATATCCCACTAAACTGTGCTATAAACTTAACCAAGATGCCTACACAGAACTATGGATGCAACAAACCGAATGAGTCAAATCCAGAAGGTAAACAATAGCTCAAAAACCGAAAACTTGATCAATAAATAATAGGCAACTGAATCATGCTTCCAGCAGCATAATTGTTCCGACAAGATACATCATAGGTCTCACATCCAAGGTCTCAGTCTATAATTGGTGTTATAGTAGATCAATAATGCATCTGTATTGATCTACATTATATTCTTAGATAGTAAAACCCTCGTAATAGCTATAATAATAAGTGTATATAAATACATCCAAAGGATGTATTGTTAATAAAAGTGTAATAATATTTTGGCAAGATTATTCTTACAAATTTTTTGACATTTCAATGATCTTCCAGCATGATATTTCAACACGATATTATATTATCACAGCACATTACTATTAAATAATAACATCCACAACAATATTTATTCCCTCATCATTTTCTCAAACTAAATAGTATACATACTCTCTCAGTCTCATTCAAATAAACGACATTGCAGTGGAATTACATACTAAAAGCTTGATAATCATAAAATAACTTAACTCACAAGTATCACTTACAGAGTTTATGCCACTTGAAATATTAAAGTGCAGCAATAATAAAGAGGAGATACTCAAAGTGAACACCATAACAAACGCATGCGAAAATACAAAATACTTTTGAACCAATACATGTCGTGTGAACGATAGCACCCTTGATCACAGTGCAATCGATTACACAAATGACATATATACCAAGAAGTATTTTACCTAATTCAATAAATAATAATAACAAAGATATTAGGTTTAATCGACTATTCCCCTGTGTCATAGTTACACTACCAATGAATAAGATTTCAAGCACACATTAAAATATTAGATTTCACACCTTAAAATCAAGGTTACCTAAATAGATATAGCCAATAGCTCCCAAAAGGCCCACATTGTCGCACTTGACATATAACCCTTTATGGTCGATGCTTTGCATGATTTATCCTTTCAATATGATATCAGTAACAACAACTCAAAATTAGAAGATTACTCCATTCAAGTCTGATGGTATACGTACAAGTTTTCTAAATCACTATAAATACACTCATACTTTTTCAATTATATTTAATCTTCAAAAATCTTTTGTAATAAAACTTTAGCTGATTATAATTGTATTTCTACTGCTTTTATTTTTATATTTTTTTTATTTTAGTAAACAACTTCGTTATTTACTGCAGACATATCTCTTTACTTGATTGATTTTGTATTTTTTATTTAATAATTTATATTCTGATAAATCACTTAACTCTTATCAACAATAAAACTAACTAGCTTCGTATTGCTTTATAACATATTTAAATATGAAAAAAATAGACGCACTTTTTTCTTTTCCTTTTTTAACGTTTTTTGCAATACATTTCAGAATATTTGTTAAATTGAGCAGCAGTTATTTTCCGCTAACTCTATTATAATAAACCTTGTTGTTGAGCTCTATTGGATGTTACTTAATTTTTTCAAAATATTGATTTTTTGTAGACGTATCATCAAAAATACATAAAAAAAAAGAATACTCTCGGTTTACTCCAAAAAGATCAGTATACCCTCGTCCCAGACTTCGAATTAAAAAAAAAAAAAAAAAGACAAAAATCTTGTTTTCTCTACGAAAATGTAGTTAAAAAGTTCACTAATAGATAGTTTGCTAGATAATTTTGCTGCGCATTATATTAATTACTTATATCCAATATATATTTATAAAAAGTAATGTATATTCTCTAAAATTTCCAAAATTTCAATTGCATTTTTCGCAAAATTTGATGCGAATATATGTCCAAATTTTATTTAGTCGAACGTAGAATTTAAAACTATACAAAGCTATTTAATATGCTAGCTTAACTTGCTTTGTAGTTCATGAGCTATTGAACAATTTTGTTTTTTGGAACATTTTTGGATTAATTTGTCAAATGATACAGATCGAGTCGTAGGGAGTTTTAAAATAGGTAAACTTATACGAACGATCGAAGTTGTTAATACTTAAGCGAAGATTTTCCCGTAATCCAGGAATGTGTTCAGTTAAATATACTTTAAATATAGAAGATTATCACTAACTAGTAGTAGATTGTGTTCTTGTTAAAAAGATTTTATTAATCAAACAAGAAGATTTCTTTTAAATAGATGTGTTCCGTTTGTACTTTAAATAGAATGTTTCCTTAAAAATAAGAGATGTGTTCCAATTCAAAGAATTTGTTAAAAAATAGTGAGAAAGTTTTCCTGGTAGAGAATGTGTTCCACTATTTACTTTACTATGAAGATTTCCTTGTAAAGAGGATGTGTTCAATTAATAAAGATTTTGATACAAAAGTAAATAAGATAAGATTTCCCTGATTTAGGATGTGTTAAGCTTATAAACTCGAAGCTATAAAGAATGTTTTCCTGGTAGAGAATGTGTTCTTATAACAAATGAAAAGGTTCAATAATACGTAGATATGTATTATAGAGGGGTTGAGATTATTATACAAGTTATAATAACAAGGCAAAAAGTTAAGCAAGAAAGTAATCTGAAGATTTTATTTAAGAAAAAATGTTGGTCATATTTATAAGAATTTGTTGAGTTTGTGTATCATAATTTAGGAACGTGAGAGTGAATACATAAGGGGCGAAAGGAAAGCAGAGGAGATACAATTTAAACTTGGCGGCGACTATATTTTAACCAGGCCGTAACACAAATCAATTTTGGGATTCAGTTATGATAGGTGTTAAGCTGTAACGTGAACTATTATTTTGATTATTTCGACGTGAAAAACCAACATTTTTTTTCTGAAACAAAAAACGAAGAATAGCTTCCAATTGAGGCCTATCTTGTGTATATAAAAAATTAACACCTCAATTAAAGCGTTCATGTTTAAATGGGTTTAGATCAATTTTGGTCAATATTGAGGTAGCGCATTTATATTCTGGTATTGATTCTTCTATTTTTGGACAAATGTTAGTGGCCTATAGAGGGGAGATACGCTCTCTTTAAAATTTTGGTGTAATTCGACTCAATATTTGATAAAAAAAATCCGAAAGCCATACGAAACCTACTTTTTACAACTGTAAAAAACTGACAGCAAAAGATTTCATCTTGGCGAATCTGTTTTTATTAATAACACGAAATTGTAAACCTTTGTTTCTTGAACGGGTTACATTTTTCAATGGCCAGAATTTAATAACTAAAAACGTAAAGTAAACAAAAATCACTGAATACTTTTTTAACTTTCGAGAAATGTAGAATGAATGAGAATTTTTCTCTGTGAAACATGTTTTTTTTTTTTTTTTTTTTTTTTTTTTTTTTTTTTTTTGAAAATGTGTAGATATATATTACACCAATAAAGAAAAAAAGTATTCTGGTTTAAAAAGTAGGACCCTAAAACGTTTTTCAGTTTTTTCACGAATGTTTGTTTCTTCTTGGGTATTACTGTTGCGTGTTTCCATGCACAAACACTAGAATGGTACAGAAAACAACGTATTTAACACAAGAAAGTATGAATAGAAGTAGAATATTTTTAGTAATGCATAAAAGTGAGAATTAAAGGATAATTTATTATTTAAACTGATATACAAAGATTTAATATGGGAGAAAGTGAGGAGAGGGCAAGAAGGATAGGAAGCGTAATAACGTGTATTAGTATATACAAAAAAAAAAAAGGAAAGGTATTTGAGGAAGCTACTTGGTATTTATTGTTTGTTTGTAATGCTGATGGTGATGTATTGTTATATATTTAACGAAATTCGAAATTTCCAAATTCATTTGCAGGAATATGATTCAAATTCAGTTCCTGAAACCAATCCTTGTGATGACGGAAAAAGTAAAAACCTCTGATACTATTAGTTGAACGTTGATAGCAAATGTAATAAAAACCAGCAAAGCTAGCTCCATGAATAGCGCTAACATGGTGATTGGGAACCAAGAAAGTTTCCTTCCATCTCATGTAAATAAAATCATCATTAGCCTTGTAATCATAAACAAAATCATCGCGATTAAATGTATCTACGTAAGGTTTAAAAGTTGGAAACTTTTTCTATAGGCGTATTCAATTTGTTAGTTAATAAAATATATTTGATTTGACTAATATATACCCAATGCAAAAGATCACTTTGTTGATCTGCTTGCCATTTTCGAGTATGGAAAGAGTATTTGGGACCAATTATCTCGGCTTGGAAAAAAGTCTAATTTAGAACAAAAATAGGATCAACAACATTGATGTAAGAATAACATGAAAAATTGGTCTACATACTGTAAGCTCCGGGAATTCACTAGTTAATCCTTTAATCTTTAAATAACCACAAAGAAAGCTTTCCTTCATATCCACATGCTATATAATAAAATGCACGATAAAAATTCATATTATATAAACACAAACCCACACACACACACACACACTCACAGACTTACAAGTAATTCTACATTCACTTCATAACTAGATGTGCCACATTTTTGTGTACCTTGGAAAACCGAACCAGCATACAAACCACTTGCACACACAGGACGAAGTCTATCTTCATTTATATTTACAACCTTGTCATCATCCTCACGTCTTGCATGAAGCAATACAACTTGATTGTTTGTCTTGAGACACGATTTTAAATGTTGCTTAGCATTATAATTAACTTCAGGTTCTATAGTATTGCTATTAATTAAAATACTTGAAGATTTTATGGTTGATTGTTGTTTGCATTTTGAATCATCTTGTTGCGGTTGTTGTTGGTCTTCAAAAGGTGGAGTTATAATAGTAACCACTGGAAGTCTAACAGTGATAAAATTATTTGCAGAAGAGGAAGATAAAATGGATGGTATAGGCATGATTGCTGTATTTGTAAAAAAAAGAAAAAAAGAAAAAAAGAAAAGAAAGAAAAGAGAAGAGAAATGAATATTGTGTGAGCAAATGAACACCCCTTCCTCACTCTGTCTTCTTTCTCTCACTTCTCCCCTCAAAATAACTGTTTATGGCAACTGGGATATCATCAGGATGTTACAACTGGTCAAGTGATCAGCGCAACGCAACCATTTTAATATGCAGCTCTCGTTTCCCTTCTATTTTATTGCACAGATGATATCGTTCCATAGGAAGAGGGTCACAAAAATTTTGCCAGGTTCATCAGTGGTAAAATTTCTTGAATTTATTTTCTTGTGTAATTTATACCCATAAAAAAATGAATTTTGATAGTCAAGAAGAACATGAATCAGATCAAGACCAGCATCAACAAGTAAATTGAATTTTTCACACGAAAAAAATACTAGAAACAAAACTGAATTATAAATGAAAATTTGTTTTTTCTAGAAATTGCAAACAGCTGTCTGGCACCAAGTTAATGAAATTGCAAAGGAACAAGGTTTTTTTTTTCAGCATAATAAAACAATGTAGCTGATTGTTATTTTATTAACGTGAATAAATAAAATAGCTGCATATTTAAGAAAAGACGTTTCTGAAGCATTTGTAGCTTCTTTGACTGAAATTCTAATGAGTCAAATGCGTAATTTTTTTTTAGATGAATAAAATACTTGATAAGCAATCTAAATTATTCAATTTATAGAAACGATGGCAACTGATCTTGAAGCATTTGCAACGTAAGTAAATTATAAATTTTCAAAATGGTTTAATAATCAAAACATTCATTTAGTCATGGTAAAAGAGCAGTTATATCAATGGAAGATGTTAAGGTAAATTTCTTGTATTTGAGCATTATGTGCAGATAAACTAAATTCTTTTTTCTACTAGTTATGTTCACGACGTAACGATAGTTTGGTAATTTATTTTTTGATTAATAACTTTTTGGAATAATCATTTTAAACAACTTTTTTTTTTTTTTATAATAGCAACAATTGATATCTGAAGCATCAAAAGAAATATCTCAAGAATCAAATAGCAAGAAATCAAAGAGGTCTTAATTTTTTTCTTTTTATTTATAAATATAAATATATAAATATAAATATGCATATTTTTTTTATTTTTTTTTTTTTTTTTTTTACAAAAGTCTACGATTATTGTCTTCATTATTAATATGCATCATTTGGTTACGAAGGTCATCAGCGTGAGTACAACCAGCAGCATTTTCGTTACTATTTCCAACGCCTGGGAATAAACCTGTTAAAGCATCTGCAAGACGAGTAGGATGTTTTTCTTCTTTTTGTTGTTGTAAAACGAGTTCAGCAGAAGATCTACGTCTTTGTTTCCCGTCTTCTTTTCCTGTTGTTGCAGTTTCTTGTTCAGTTAAATGTTTATCTGAGGCGGATGTTATAGACGAAGCAGAACTTCTACGAGCTCTAGTTTCTCTTCTTTCATGAACAACATCTTTAACAAACCCTGCAACATCCTTTACATAACCTACGACACCTAATTTTTCGGGTGAAAGACTGTGTTGAGCTAGTCTGTTTTCATCTGAAGTAGCTTTAGATGTATGAATAACATATGCATGCTCATAAGGTTTTTGGTCTGGAGCAAATGCCATATCTACAGGCATATGCTTTGGTAATTCATTTTGCTGATTTTGTTGTTGTTGTTGTTGTTCCATTTTAGTTTATACTGAAGAAAAAGAGAAAAACAAAAAAAAAACTAAAATACCCCGGTTTTCTTTCATATTCATGCAAAATTCCTTTGATAATAGTACTACTGAACTATTACTAACTCTCACAAATGCGCGCCAAAAATGACATCAATTTCGGCTTAATTGTATAGCCTTGAATAGAAAAAAATTAAAGTTTGGACAGGATAAATTGGAGTAAAGCAGGTACCAGACAAAAATACAAAGACAACATAAGGGATATGTTATGTAAAATATGAAATAAAATAAAAGAAGCAAGGTTTTTCTTTATTTTATATTTCAAAGTAAAAATCTAATAAAAAAAAAGCGTAAATTATTGTTGATAAATTATATAATATGGCAATGAAATTGTAGGAAAAATTAGATTATTAATTACAAGAAATTATCATACGATAATTTATACAAAGTATAATGTAAACATGAATACAGCTGCTGCAGATACCAACATGGTTGAAGAAGAAGCAGATTTATGCATAGCAGCACTTGTGCTGACATTGTTTACACTAGAGATTTGAGCTTGTGTGGTGGAGGTGGAAGGAGCAGCAGGGGTGACAGGGACGCTTGATGTAGCAGATGGAATAGCAGATGAACTAATGGCAGTACTGTTAAGAGGTAAAGTACTATTGGCTTCCTTGTAAGAAGGTACACCAGCACATTGACCAACAGTAACTACTTTATATGCCTTTTGAAGAGCAGGTAAATTCTTGATGGAGGCATCGATAGTAACCTTTTGAATATCATGTTCAAGTGAAAGACCACCAGTGGTAGAAGTAGCTGCTTCAGCAATCCATTCAGTAAAGTTACCATCGATCCATCCAGCTTGGAAACCAGGAGCATTTTCAGCAAGCTAATTATAAATTAAGAATTAGTAAGATTTGATAAACAAAATTATATTATAATTTACCATCCAATCATTGGTATCATGATCCCAAATAACGGCTATATATATAATTATAGTAAGTTAAATATTGTGTAATGTTACGTTAAATGAGTGAAACTTACAAGTAAAGCCAAGCGCGGTACCGATATCTCTAACACGATTATCAATATCACCATAAGGCTATTAAATTATATCGAATTAAGAATTAGTAAACAAGAAACATCTTAGAATTGTTGATTATGCGGGTATATATTTACAGGTCTGAATAATCTAGGGGATACACCAGTAATCTCTTTAATGGCCAATTCAGTCCATTTAAGTTCTGCAATAATTTGCTCATTTGTAAGGGTAGTCATATAGCTATGAGTCCAGGTATGAATGGCAAGTTCATGGCCTTCATCATAAGCACGCTTTACAGTAGCAGGATATTTAATGGCATTGGCACCAATCATGAATAATGTAGCTTTTTGGTTTGTAGTTTTCAAGAAATCATACAATGCAGGTGAGAATTCAGATGGTCCATCATCATAAGTGAGACCCCACATGCCTTTAGGACAATCGCCAATACTGGTACCCATACAACCAGATTTTGCCCAATCGCAATAATTATCAGTACCACTAGTGCTTGGCCCTATTGTTTATTATTTATTATTAGTAAAAAATAAATAAATGTCAAAAATAGTCAATAAATTTACCATCGTCTCCATTACTCTTTAATACAGGAGCATTGGTAATATTAGCATTTTTGATCAATTCTAGCCATTCAGCTTTAGGAACAGGTTTAGCTCCATCAGCAGGATAGCCACTACTCAATTGGCCTGGAGTAGATGTTGTTGTAGTAGTTGATGTACTATTTGAAGCTACTTCAGATGATGTTGCAGGTTGAGCAGATACAGAAGAAGTGACTTTTTGTGCTTGAATAACCGAGATCAAGGTCAAAATTGTAGCAATAGATGTAAATTTCATTTTTTAAACAAATTTTATAATAGAAAAGAGGCAAAATAACACAATTAAAAGGGGTTAAGTTCAAATAATAAAATAGAGACCTTGAAGTGGAGTTTTTCTTGCTATTACAACAAAATTAAGGGGATTAATGTGAAGAGAAAAGAAAATAAAGAAACTGTACAAGGTTTTTTGCCCCTCTTTTTATAATGTTTTTTTTTTTTTTAAAAAAAAAAAAATATTTAAAGGTTAAAATAGATAACTTTGTCAGGTACGCATTTTGGCTGATTCATATTAAACAATTAAGTTTAGCTTGTCTTGATTTAAACTTGTGTGTTGTTGTATTTGTCAATTTATTCATGTTACATAGGTTGAATAAAGTTCTATTTTTGTCGCTTTTACCTGTAAAGAATCTTTCATATATAGATAATTTTCTTATTTACTGCAGCTTTTCCCGGGTAAAGCACACACGAAAAAAAAAATTAGGAATCATGTTGTACGAGTGACCCGAGCTAGGCAAAAAAAAAAAAAAAAAAAAAATATACATACATCTAAAAGCATCAATTGCTTCGCCCATTGTTTTCATACTCATATAAAAAACCTAATAGTTTATGGTTATTTATATATGATTATATGTCGCTAATGTCGCATAGATTATCTCACGTGCAGCTTCTTTTTTTTTTTTTTTTTTTTTTTAGAATTAGTAAAATCTAATATAAGAGACACTTTTTGTATGTTTAGTTTGGCTAAAGATGGATGATTTTTATAAAGTGTAGTATAAAATAAAAATAGATTCCCATACGGTTTAATTCAAGTTTGTATCACTCTTTGATTTTCTAAAAGCATGATACAGTATATTGATGTACAACTTGCAGAACTGTGTTATTGTTTAGTGGAACATTTACGCAACAACAATTATCGACTGGCAAGATGGCGATTTGACATTCTAAATTTATATCAAAACAATAACAAATATATAAATTTATAAAATATTCAGCCTATCTGAGCATATGCTTATTACGCAATCTATATATAATTGATTGATTGATTGATTGATTGATTGATTGATTGAGGCTATACAATTTTGTTGTAATATAATATAGGATGGTAATAATGCATCTAAATCATAACGTTTAACTTGTATGTCTTGCAGACTAAATATTTGCATGTAATAAAACCGACAAAGACGTTGGATCATAATGGCTATGCTTACTAAAAGTAATACATGGTGCACAAATATTGATTAAAATGTCTTTATGATTATGCCAAAGTATACACAAAGCTGTATCAGTCCTACAATAATTGTACACCTATCATTTCTTGGAAAAATTGATCAAGTTTATTGCCGAAAAGTCGGTTTTAATTTATAATAATGTAGTTAATTTTAAAGGATTTTCACAAAGGTAGGTTTGCTTATATTTTGCTATAAACAAATAAAAAATATTCTTTAAAATGTTAAGTTTGCATTTGTATTTTATAAGTAAATGTTTTATTGAAGAATATCAAGTACATGTACCCCGATTACTTTATAAAATAATGAAAATTTTGCCTCAATGACTACCGTTTTTCCAGTAGCATTATGCATGTATAAGTATCTTTTTGAATACGGATTGCACACCATTGAATGGAATATATTCTAGTGCTTTTATTGGTTTCATGTTATTTGTATAAATCTATTGAAGATCCATGTTATGTTTATAATGTGTATATTTTATAAATTTTGTATTTGTCAATATTTCTAATGATTTTTTTTTTTTTTTTTGCCGCAATGCCGACATTTTTTTTACTGTGCTCACGCCTATGTATTCTTTTAAATGGAACCCATATATTCTGGGCACATACACGCAATTATGGTACATGCAAATTGCAATGATGTCATGTAAGGTACATATAATCATGTTCCATGCTGCAAGAATCAAATCTAAAAAAAAATATGCCTCCTGTTATTTTGATGCTGCAGGGTGATCATTGTGTATATAGGGAAAAAAGTGTTGTTTACGAAATATTATATACATATATATATTTTTTTTACCGCCTCCTGTTTTTTAAATGTACTAATGAAACGTTTCTTTTGTGGATTTGCTCCAATATGTCTTTTTATCCCGCCTCTTTCTTTCGCTCTCACCCCTCCCCCCTTTCTCCCTTCTTATTTTGTCAAACGAACCTAGTGCATATGTTTTACTATTATATCGGAAGCTTGACATAATAAAAAAAAAATTGGTCTCATTTATCAGAAAATAAAAATTAACCGAGGTATTATGTGATAGAAACGGCGAGACATTTTTACAGGTAAATTTTTTCCTAAATATTATGTATTTATATAAACAGACGTTAAAATTGAACTGGTTATCAAGTATCTAATTTTTTTTAAAAAAAAAAAAAAATGGCATTCACTGGTTCAGATATTTGCAAAATCATTCTAGGTATGTATTATTTGTAAATATATTTGACAACAATATTTTAATCGGCTGGCTGCATACAAAATGTTAGCTGTTATTTTCCCACCTTTGGGTGTATTTGGTGAAAGAGGTAAAATAAATACCTTAAATAGTTAAATACAATTCATTTAAATGTTATATTAAAAGGTTGTGGTGCTGATTTGCTTATCAATATTGTATTGACATGTCTTGGTTGGATTCCTGGTGAGTTGAATGATTTGTTATTAATTGAAAATGTGTCATTTTTTATTTATAATATTTCAATAGGAATCGTTCATGCTCTATATATTATCCTTAAATATTAGAATAAGAAAAAAGGGTAACCCCTATACATAATAAACGATAGTTTCATAAATATGCCGATCTAACGGAATACACATATTTTAATTATATTACATAAAAAAAAAAGGGTTCAAATTTTTATTATAAATTTTGATTTCAACGCGAAAAGAATATAAAAAGAAGCAAAAGAGGGGTGGTAAAATGGAGGGGGTGTATATTTCTGTAAGATCATTCACATAGAATGATCAAGGGGGATCTATAATAACTATAACGATAATAACTGAAATATGGGGAATATATATACAAAAAGGGTTATTTTATACTTAAACCCTTGGAATGAAATTTGAATAATTTACATTCATTGCGGTTGCTGCAGCAACGGTGGCAACTGAAGAGACCTGTGCTGCTGCTGCTGCTGCTGCTACTACTACTACTACTGATGTAGAAGAAGAAGAATGGTGATAATGATAATGATGTTGGTGATAATAAATAAAATTAGATTTCATACTATAAGGATGATAATTTGCAAATCTCTTTTTCTCCATAACTTTTCTGTGCATTTGCTTATTATATGTTAATTGAGACATCCATTGTTGACATTGAGCAGTCCAAGAAAAGAATTGAGCATGATGAATACATGTTTTATAATGTAAAGCAGATAGGAATTCCATTTCCATAATATTTAATTCATTTAAAGGTACACTTGATACTTCAGACCAAGTTTTGTTGGTAAATGTATTGTCATCTAGAAATTTATTGGCTAAAATAAGGGCAGTTGTAAATAATCGAACTTCTGATCCCATTGAACCTCGTATTGATGGGTACGCAAATCTAAGTTTATTTATATAAAGCAATGCGACTAATATACATGGACTTGATATTTGTGTTGATTTAATGATATTTTGACAAAACAATCGAAATGAATTTGATCTATTTGTAGTTGTAAATGATGATCCAGTCCAGATTTTTGGAACCATTTGAGCGACAAATTCTGATAATTGTGTAGTATTTGAACAAGAGAGGATTGGATAGGACATTTTGAATGAGATAGGAAGAAGAAGAAAAAAAAAGAAGGGAAAAAATTACAAGAATATATAGCTATTTATACAGCATATTCATATATGTATATATATAAATTACATATATTTCATATTATATCACATATATTCTGTTGTTGTTGTTACAAAAAAAGAATAATAATAATAATATATACAAAAAAAGTTCCGAATTTTATAATGATCCTCTGTCTCCCCTCCTCCTCCTTCTCCTCCTCCCTCCTCTTTCTCCCTGCTACTCTCTTCTCCCTTTTCTTGATCTCATACACACACACACACACACACACACACACACACACACACACACACACACACACACACACACACACACACACACACATATATATATATATATATATATATATACACGCATGCATACTTCTATATTTATAAAGCAATAGTGTCTCCCCTTAGGATTTCATTCCTAAAATATATGTAAAAAAAAAAATTCACAACAGGCCCTTCAAAAAATGGCGGGCTTTTTCTAGGTATTGATGTTTGGATTTTTTTTTTTTCACTCTTTCTAAATACTAATAAATATGTGGAAATCCATAACAAATATTCAATCAAAAATCGTTAACGCAAGCCTTGATAAATACAATCAACTTTCTAAACAAGGAAAACCAATTTTACATGAACAAAAGGCCGAATGGACAGTTTTAGCTTCAATTGTTATGATTCATTGCAGTACGTGTTTATAATAAAACAGACAATACATTTTGCCTTAATATATAAAATAGCAAGTAAGGATGATTATTCTATAAAGGTCATATCTTTAGGGTAAGGGGTTAATTCAATACAAAGAAATAAGGGGGGAGGGAAATAAGCTTAATTTTGTTATTTTTTAATATATGCAGAACTGGCCTCAAATGTTTGCCATTTAGTAAATTTTGCAAAACGGGTGATGTATTAAATGATTGTCATGCAGAAATAATCGCTCGTAGAGGATTTTTAAAGTATGTCCATATTAAATTTTAGACAGATCGAAATATTTTAATGCACACTATCATAGATATTTGCTTGAGATTTATACCAAACAACAAAAAGATACTTTTCCATTCATTAAAAGAGGAGAAAATTTGGAATTAAATCCGGAATATTCGATTCATATGTATGTGAGTCAATCACCTTGTAAGTAGATTGTATATGATAAACATAAAATATTATACTAATATCTTCCCGACTCTAAAATAAAAGGTGGAGATGCTTCAATGTCTGCTTTGGCTTTGAGTCAATCTGAAGAATCCAAAGACATATTTGAATCTGGTAAAAAACGTAAAAGGACAACAATGGATGATTATCCATATTTTATTGAAAATATTTACGCAAATAAAAAATTGAAAATGACTGAAAATGATGCTAATATGGATCAACATTCAATCAAGCAGTTTCAAAGAGGTCGATTTGATTTTAATCAAATTGGGATTTTGAGAACAAAACCAGGTCAGTCCTGATATTAAAAGTAGTTGGCATTTTAATTTAATTCCCATCTTGTTGCTAAATTCTGTAGGCCGACTTGATTCCGAACCCACTCTTTGTATGTCATGCAGTGATAAAATAGCAAGATGGAATGTTTTAGGCTTACAATCTGCTTTATTATCAAACAAATATCATCCAATTTATCTTGATTCAATTATTGTTGGTGATATGTTTGATCAACAAGCATTAGAAAGAGCATTGTATGAAAGAATGTCATTAGTTAAAGGTAAAAAATGACATGTATATTTTGTTCGGTGAATTCTTTTTTAACCCATAAAAATAGACCTACCAGAACCATATAAACTGAATCGTCCTCAAATTGTATCAACTGATATATCATTTGTAAACTCAAAGTCTTTTTTAGAATCTACTGGTAAATACAAAGCAATTGTTTCTTGCGGAACATCTTTATCTTGGGTTATTGGTATGGAGAAGTCAGAAGTTTTTGTTAATGGTAGTAAACAAGGTGCTCCCAAGAATAAACCTGTTAATGCTAAAACAAGACCTTCTCTTTGCAAAAAGAGTCTATACCAGAAATCAATATCAAATGATGTGATCCAAGATGGTACATTATCTTATTTCCAATGCAAACAAAATGCTAAACTATACCAAAAAGCTAAAATATGTTTATTGGACCAGGTGTTTGATACTTGGGTCCAAACACCGAAAGAATATGAAGACTTTACGTTATAAATTTATTATGTGTATATTATTATTTGTTTGTTTTTGTTTGTTGTTAAAATGGTGCATCTGTGTCTCATCTTGTTTATTCGGATCCTCTCTCCCTAAATTTTATGGTCTCAGAAAATGATTTTTTTTGGCGAAATCATTGTCTTTAAAGAGTTTTTACTTTACCAAAAAGCAATATAGATTACATTTTAAGCATTAATAAATATTTTCAAAATTAAGAGCTATTAAATCTTATTTTTTTTTTTTTTTTTTTTTGAGTTTTTTTTTTTGAGTTTTTATTACAAAAATTACAAAACTTAATTTTTTTAAAAATCATTATTTGAAATAGTATTTAATATAGACTCATCGTTTAAAATGAATACAAACGAATACAATGGCAATATTTTATCCAAACCATATTATAAAAGAGACGCAAGTACATAAATATATTTCATTATTTCTGTATATCCATTATCAAAAGGTATGCAACAATGCAAACCCCCTTCTTTTCTCGACAGGTTTCTATTTTTTACCGCCTTTTTTTATTTATTTATTTAGTCTAATTCTTTTCCTCCTTTTTTGCTTTTTATTTATAATTCAAGACATCCATTATATATATACTCTTCTTCTCCCCCTTTTTTTTTTTTTTTTAATTTCTTTGTTATTTATTACAAGTTTGTATTCTCGCTTTTAAAAATATATATTAGTCTCTCTTTACCAAAATATATAAGAAAAAAGTGATCAAGAAGCTATCCACATTTCTAATCAAATCTATAACAGAAAGATTTTTCATTTAATTTCATCAAAATCCATTCCATTCGTTTCATAATAATCAAAAGAGCAAATTCAAAAAAAAAAAAAAAAAAAAAAAAGAATGGATAATAACTTGGATTTAGATGGTCAAACTGCCCCTGAATCTACGCGAGGACTATTTGATTCTCTAGATGTATGTATATATTTATATAGCTTCAAGTTTTATTCATGCAATAATAAAGCTAACAAATTTTTAGAGTCCTTCCACTAGTATTAGAAGAAGTGATTGGATTGATAAGCGCCGATCTTTTGAATTAGGCTCTCGAAGCAATAATAATACCAAATCATTCGGTGTGTCTAATAAACTTCCTCAGCAACAGCTACAGCAACAGCGTGTAAGTGGATTACATACTGTCAATGAAGAAGATTTTTATAATCAAAGACAGCAACAGCAAAGAAATTATCATCGTGAGTCGATCAATTTCCAAAATCAAGATGAATATCGTCAAATGCAACAAAGAGACTCAATGGACTCTTCATCATCTTCACCACTTTTTCAAAGAAAACAGCGCTCTTCAGTAGCTCATTTTAATAATTTCCCCTCATCTAAAAGGCCTGACGAAATAGATGAAACACCAAATCGTTTATCTCGAGCGGATGTATTAGCAGAAACGGAAGCAAAGTTGAATGGACATAATAAAGTCACGACAATATCAACAACAACAACAACAACAACAACATCAACATCAGCAAACCGTTTCAGTAGTAGTAATGGAAATATTGGAGGTAATAATCCCTTTGAAAATCGTAGTTCTGATGATAAACAAAATCGTCGTTTATCTGAACCAAATACTCGCATTTACAGCCATGGTAATAATTATTCTCAACCTCAACAACAAGATTACTGTAATGAATCAAATCAAAGACCAACATTTGGTAACAATAAGCGCATGTCTTATCAACAATCCTCTTCCTCTTCTTCCTCTTTTTCAAGACAGTATCAAAATGATAATAACGACATGGCTTCAAGACGTCTTTCATTATCTAAATTGAATTTAATGGATGTAGATAAAAGAAGTTCAGGTCGCGATTGGAGATCAAAGAGTCCAACTTCCATAGCACCTTTGACATCTTCATCTAATATATCAAGACCAAATTCCATGATTAATCATAATTATCGACTTTCTACAGGTTCATCTATTATGGAATCTGGTAACAATGGCCATCAACGTAAGCCATTATTTACTTCACATCTTCCCTTTTCTTCTGTTGTGCCGTACCTCAAATCAAACATGTTGGTAAGCGGTTTACTTCGAGTCAACAAGCGTAATCGATCTGATGCTTATGTGTTCTGTGAAGATTTTAATGCAGATATTTATATCTGTGGATCGCGTGATCGTAATCGTGCTTTGGAAGGTGATCATGTAGCTATTAAATTGATTGAAGTGAATCAAGTCATGTTGGAAAAACATGAAAAGGAAGAGGCTAAATTAGCAAGAAACAATGGCAATCCTGTGGTAAGAAAACCTGATGAAGAGGATGAAAAAGAAATCATCTTCGGTGGTGAAGAAGATGTTGATTTGGTAAACCCTAAATTTTGTGGTGTCGTAGTAGCCATTTTGGATCGTGCTCAAAAACAAGTATTTTCAGGTACATTGGGCTTAACTCGTCCTAGTAATAAAAGAAAGGGCGGTGATGATCAACAACAGCAGCATCAACAACGCGAAAGCTTTGTACCGCGTATCATTTGGTTCAAACCCACTGATAAACGTGTACCTTTAATTGCTATTCCTGTGGAGCAAGCACCTTCTGGTTTTATTGAAAATAGCGATGCTTTTGAAAATAAGCTCTTTTTGGTATGTTTTTGTATTTTACTTGATGCTCAAATGTATTTATAATCCTATTTAGGGATCTATTAAAAGATGGCCCATTACTTCTTTACATCCATTTGGTGTACTTGAAAATGAATTGGGTGTAGTTGAGGATATTCGAGTTCAATTAAGGGCTATCTTGGCTGATAATAATGTCAATTCTCTATCCTATAATGATACAATGTACCGAAATATTCCCACACACTTGTTAAGTGCCGAGATGATTGAAAGAGAAATTGGTAGTAAAGCACGTCGAGATATGCGTTCTACTCGATGTGTTACTATTATTGACGAGAATGGCGGTTTCTTAGAGAATGCTCTATCAATCACATCTGTTCCAGACACAAATACTTTTGAAGTAGGAATTCATGTTGCTGATATAACTGCTTTTATTAGTGCGGAATCTATCCTTGACAAAGAAGCAAGGTCCAGAGGCATTGATGTATATCATACAGTATTTGAAAAAGTACCCCTTTGGCCCGATTTTTTAAAGGAAGAATGTACAAATCTTGTGCAAGGTAAAGATAGATTTGCATTCTCAGTCATTTGGACAATGAATAGCCTGGGAGAGGTTACTGATACTTGGTATGGAAAAACTGTAATCAAGTAAGTTTTCTTTTTGTAGAATTATGCTCATCATCAGGTACTAAATATAACTTAATAGCTCCAATATAGTTATGACTGTACAAGATTTACAAAATATCATTGATGATCCCAAGGACGATCAAAATGATCTTTCAATAGACATTTTATCACTTTATTCTATCTCGCGTTCCCTTCGCGAATCTCGATCTGAAAAAGCTTTATTTATCAAGGCTCCACAACTTGATATTCGCTTCAAAAATGATAATTTCCCTAGTAGTATTTCAACTAAAACACATTTGGAATCTGAATGTATATTAGAAGAATTCCAAATTTTGGCCAACACACAAGTTGCTCAAAAGATCAGTAGCCATTTCCCTGATCATGCTTTATTGAAATCTCAATCAGCACCAAATGAAAGAAAATTGAGAGAATTAACTCAGTATCTGGACAGCCTTGGATACATTATTCATCCAGAAACACCTAGTAGTCTTCAAAAATCCATTGATGCCATTAAAAACCAAGAAGCAAAGGCTGTTATTATGACGCTGGTTATGAAATGTATGAGCCAAGAAAAATATTTCTGTACTGGAGCATTTGATATCAATCGCTACCATCATTATGCCAATAATGCTCCTCTGTATACTCATTTTTGTTCTCCTACAAAACGATATGCTGATACCGTTGTTCACCGTCAATTGGAAGCTTTCATTAAAGGCGATAACTTCTTTTTCATGGAGCCAGAAATTGTGCAAAAAACTGCACAACAATGCAATGTCAAAACAAGAGCTGCTGAGAATGCCAATGAACAAACACAACACATGTTTTCATCGTATTATTTAGCAAATAACTCGGGTGTTTCGACAAACCGTATTCAAGATGCCATTGTGGTAGGTGTTCAAGAAGGAGCATTTGATGTTATTGTACCTGGTTTGGGGCTTGAAAGACGCATTCATACCATCAATTTACCCCTGAAATCAGATACTTATAGTCTCTCAGAAAACGTGCTCCATTTGATTTGGATTCAAGGAGAAGCAACTGTTGATGCTGGTGTAGAAACTACTATCTCGACCGATGATGATGATGATGATGATTACGACGATAGTATTATGGATACTTACAGCGTTCGAGATGATAATGATTCCCAAGATGAAGACGGTGTTTTGGTAGACTTAGGCAGTGATTCAAATGATGAACAAGTTAGACGATTGTCTATCAAATCTTCATCTACTACTGCTCTAGATGAGTTGAAAAAAAATCGCAGAAGATCAACATCCATTCGAGCTATTCAAGGTGAAGATGCTTGGATAACACAAAAGGAATGCACTTTTCCCAATGAATGCCGTCAATTGATTCGACCTTTTGACTTTGTAAAAGTAGTAATTACTGCAGACCCTATTCGTAGTCCTCCTTTGATAAGAGTTTTAGCTGCAAATCCTTTTGTAATGAAGCAGTGAATTATATATATATAATAAATTAAAATTTTTGTGTGAAAAAGTCGGTGAGATCTTGAGATTTTTAAAGGAGGGGGGGGGGGGTTTTTAGGTCAATCAAAGTAAGAAATATTGAATCCAATACATTGAATGAATCACCAAGAACATATTTTGTATGTTGGTATTTTTTCTTTTACAAAGCAATGGTTAGTAGGTATGGAAATCTGAAGCTTATTTGTCATTGAGCCTATATGTTTTCTCCGTCCTGAATGAAAGCTCTTTTAGATCGTAGATCTTTAGGAAATCCTTTCAGTTTAATAATAGAGTAGATAATAATAATGATAGTAGGGATAAAAAATAAGCGAATGTAAATATTAAGAGTTTCTTTCTTTCTATTCTCTAATGATTTGTATTTTGGTATTAAGTTGGCTTCGTTTGACCATTTTACCAACTGGTCCATTCATCATCTGAATTGTCATCTTTTTTGGTGGTAGTGGTGCTGGTGGCAGTTTTTCTAACTGTGGTTTCTCTAAGAGGAGTTCTAGTTCTTGATGGGGCTTGAGAAGGGGAAGCACTACGAGATGTAGGAGCAGATTGCTGTTGCAATGAAGAAATAGTAGAATTAAAGAAATCGTCATTAATGTTATCATTGTTGGTATGGCTGGATGAGCTATAGCTACTTCTTAAACTACCATTACTGTTGCTTCTTTGAGCACCGTTCAAAGAGCCATTGACAAGATTTCTAGTCTTTTCGCTGATATTTTGTACATAACCGCTGACATTGCTACTAAAATTGGGATCATTCCATTGTGTTTGAGCTGGTTTGACATAATTGTCATTTGCGTAACGGGCACCTTGAGCAGCAACTTTACCCAATTCTTCCATACCCATCGATAAAAGTGACCAACCCTTTGTTAATGCCTGCATGGGATCGTTCATAATATCGTCAATACCTGGTGTTGATGTTCTGGAATTAGATTGATTGTCAAATGCTGGGTTTCCAAAGCCTGTAAATTTGCCACCTTGACTAGGAGGTAAGTTGCTATAATACATATGTATATACATATATACAAGTAGATAAATAGATATTTGTCAGTGAATAGACAATTGTATTGATTTGATAGAATATACATACGCATCTCTGGTATCATTTGCTTGACCTAGTGTAGCGAAATAATTCTCATTTTTTTCCTTATCACTAACTAATCCAGCAGCATTACTTCCATAAGCAGGAGAATTTCTTCCAGATGAATTGTTACTACGTTGACTGCCCAAAGATCGAGTAGCAGCAGTAGCTCTTTTAGGAGAAGGAGCTGCAACTGGTGTAGATGATGCTGTAGTTAATGTGGGTGTCCATGTTCTACCTTCAGCTTCTGCGCTCAACTATATATATATATATATAACAATAAATCAGATCACTTTTAAATTCGTATATGAACAAAAAAAAATCCCTACTTTATCTCTATATAATGTAGCAAATCTACTGCTGTATTTTTGAAGAGGTGCCATATTGGGAGAATAATCAGGCTGAGATTCGAAAAATTCTCTAGCATTCTTATTACCACCAATCTAAATATAACATATCATATCAATAAAGTGATCAACATTTACCAAGAAAAAAAAAAAAAACTAGCTTCAATATTTACATCCATTTTTTTCAGTTGATCATCGAACCATTTATCCATACTAATAGACCGAACAAAACTAAGAAAAGTAACAAAACCGATCAAATTTTCATACGAAACTAATACAACTCCATGAATCTACCTGATATGAACACCAAAAGAACGATGCACACCTGAACAATCCAAGCAAATAAAAATACCATAACTAACACTTGCCCATTGTGGGTTAGGAGCTGGGCAATCAAAACAAGTACGGTTCTCAGGTCTTCTTTGGATTTCGTAAAGCTTTTGTTTATATTCGGCCATAATATCTTTAATAAAGAAATGTATCTGATATATTAATTTGAGTTTGTATCTTTCCCAACAAGAATAATCCTTACATGTGTTTTGTTATTTATTTTTTTTTTTTTTTTGAAAAAAAGAAGAAGAGAATAGAAGAAAAAAAGAAGAAAAAATAGAACAAAGCACAATACAATTTACGTACAATAAATCGTTTAGATCTCCGTTATTGAATGTGTTGTTGATAGACATTTGGATATAAAGGAGCCAGTTAATTAATGAAAAAAAAAATAATAATAATAAATATTTGATTTCAGTGATATGTTCTAGCTTTTGATAGATTTTTATTTGAATAAAATTATTAATAAAGAAATGTTAATATATACTTTAAGATTTACAAAAGATGATCCAGATGGAAGCTGTAGTTTATAATTTATAGTCGTCAAATAAAATAAAATAAAAAGGAACATAATCCATCGAAAATGCGATGAGTTTATTTATTTTACGCTTTCATATAAAAGATATCTTGTATTATTTACTTGACTTTTTAATTGGGATAAAATTTTAAAAATGGTCTACATGTTCCTCTATCACAGTAGTGTTCTCTACAACATCCAACAGAACTGGATTTATCGCACGAAGATCCTGCTGAGATACAAGCGTTGGCAAAAAGAATATGGCAAGCCAACATCAAGAAAGCAATGAATATTATCGAACTAAGCGTCTTCATAATAAATTAAAAAATCCAAAAGCGCATTTAAGAACAATTTCAATAAAATAAAAAGTAAAATAATAATAATAAAAGCCTCATTATATGTATATATTTATATATATTTTGAATGTTCAACCCTCCTTTTTTCTACTTGCATGCATTATTAAAATAGTATAAAATAACACAAATTAGGGAGAGCATGTAATTGCGCATATAATCAAAACTATGGTAAACGCAATACTTATTCTTCCTGGCTAGTTTCTTATGTATGTATATGCATGCACTAGAAGGTAATTTGTTTTTGATTGTACTGAATCCAGCCTAGGATTTCCGCACATTGAAACTTTTAATGATTTCATGCACTTATAGTAAAGTAAGGCAGTGATATTAATATAATAAATATGAATTTAAATGGTACAAGAAATCAGACACAGATACTGGTTCTCTAAAAATCACATTTTATGTATAAAATTGTTTAAATTAGTTGTTTATAGCACCAAATCATCAGCTGTATTGTATGTATGTCCTAATAATACTTAGAAATCAAGTATTACTGTTCATGCTACCCTGTTAGATGAAAGACTTTTTATATTATTTGCATAATTTTATGTGTCTTATGAACTTACTTAATGAAGATGTTGCGGTACCTGATTACCCCGACCAGAATTTTCAGCATGTAAGATTGCGACTTTAACTCAACCAATTTGGCAGGAAAAAAACTGACATCTCGGCAACCGATAGCATTCCAGGTGTACTTTACAATATATTGGTTTTATGTTTTCTATTAAAAATTACACTAGAAGCCTTTAGGTTTCCTAGTTGAACCATCCAATGTAATAGTGTCACCGGTAGACTATATAGTACAAGTTCTTACACTAGATTTTATGAGATGCTTTTAATTTGGGCTAAATTTGAAAAGGTGTAAAAATGTGGGCAAAGACTGAGCGTTCTATCCCTACAATGTAACCACCAAATCAATGGCTGCTAAAATTTAATTCTGAACACTGTTACAGCTGTGGTATATATATTTTGAAACTTTCAGCCCATTTGGATTAGTATTCATTAATTTCGGTTGCTTTATTATTTTCAAGCAGAGCAAGAGATACTTTTTTTTTAAGAAAAAACTGGCTGTTGCTAATAAAACCAACATGTTATTTGTATATTCATTGCTCATTAAGTTCAACTTTTAAAATTCAATTTCAAATTAATTTTTTTTTTTTTTTTTTTTGAAATTTTCAATGGATATCTGGCATAACCCATACAAAATAATTTATAAAAGCCGGTATTTTCATTTCCTATTTACACAGCCACCTTGGTTGGTATAAATAGCAGGTAATCAACTTGTTATTCAAACTTGCCAACTGCATGTAGCATCTACTCATACCAATGTTAATATATAGTGACAGCCCACTTGTTTCAATATTCATAGATATTATATTTTTAATTGTTTTCAATAAAAGTGCACAGCAATACATAGATCCACTTCGGTAATGATTTTTTCAATACACAGTAGACTATGAAAGTTGTCCTATTAGATTATTGTATCTGAAATGTGTATCTACTAGCGTTATTGTGGAGCTGGGTTTTACTAGCTAAACATACTATTACAAGCTTGACTCAACCACATCTTCAGTACCTACTTTCATGTAAAGTTAGAAGTCGTTTTTATTTGTTTTATAGAAAGGAAAACGCATGAAGTATTCAAATGAAAAGTACCGTTTTATTATGAACTTATAGATATCAATTGTGTGAGTGTATTAAATGTGATTGATAATATAATTAGAGTGAGCATATGAATATTGTGTACTATTATTTAATAGTAGCATGATAATAGATGCATGAAATGCAGTATTGTGTTTCAGTAAAAACTCGACTCGACGACTTCCCTATTCAAAATAATATTTATCTTCAAAGCGTTTCAAACAATTGTTGCGTTGATATATATATCGAGTAGTTGTATGCTGTACAAAGTTCAAGTTGAAATAAAAATTATACTGTACATCTAAAAAATCATATCCTGACCTGAACATAAGGTAATACAATTTTAATTAAAAAATATCATACGATAAACAGTAATGCTTTCTTCTATAATTAAACTTAAAATATATGAAAAAGCGGTATATTATAAGTTTACATGCATACTAATAACATTTTCAATTACCAGCACAATTGAAACAAATGTTAAATACTGTATTTAAAACTGTTCGTCTTTTGAGTTTTATTTTGACAAATATAATGAAACAACTCCATAAATGATACATTTTTATATTCAAAGAATTCTCATTGTATTTAATGGGTTACCAAATAAATTGCGTGTTTAAGAATAACTTTAAGTACTGTAATACAACTACTTGAAAGAGATGTAAGTCAATAAAATACATTTTACATATTTCTTCTTTTTTACCTTTTTTCTATACGCCTACAATGAATGAAAGGACAAAATTTGAAGACCTTAGGCATCCAAAATACCGAAGATTTATGCTAGAAAAATATCTTGAAGCTTTATATGAAGGCATTGATAACAATGCCAAAAGAAAAGATGAATTCGTGGGTTTTCTTGAAGAAAAGCTGAAACTGTTTAAAGAAAACAAAAAAAAAGCAATGGACCCCAAGAGCATTAACTACGGTTCAGATGGACTCATTTTAAGCATAAATGGTGTTGAACGAGTTGGTGACAAAATTGAAGTAACCAGCAGTTTCTATAAAAAAGAAAATGGTAGATTTTATAAACCTAAATATTACTGATGTGTTAGAATATAAATTATTTAATGAAAAATAAAAATTTAATCAAGTAACAAGATATGGTTTATTAAAAGGAAATTGAGAGAGCTTGTATATTACTTGATTTGAGGAAAATAGTGATATAATAAAACGTTATAAATGCTATTTACTAGTGATATGTTACGATACAGTATTATGTTGGAATACTGCACCATGCTGCTGGAAGCACGGTTCGTTTAATATTCAATTGTTCTAGTTTTCAGTTCTTGAACCATTGTTTACTACTTTTCGGATTTGACATTCGGTTTAGAGTTTAGAGTAATAAATAAATTTCAATAATTTAAAAAAGTTTAATATTATTTAATGAATCATACATTTAATACTGTAACTTGTTATTTTGTATGCACTTATTACTCTTATAAATATAATAGTTAGCAGAGATTATAAGATGAAAATTTCTGATTATTACATATTTTACATTTTTTGTATAATATAATATCAATAATAATTTTTCCAAAATATTATTATTATCCATCTTTTTCATACACACTATACCTTCTTTATGATCAAAAATACCTCTCAATAATTATACTGTTACTATAAACAAGAATTAATGTTGCATTTGCGACTTATATTACAAACTATCTGTTTATACTATAATAAAAGATATCTGTCAGAGATATTATTAAATAAGACTTAATAAAGTTTGAATATTTTTAGTAGGAAAAAAGGGCAACAAGGTTCATTTTTAAAATTATGCTTTAACCCTTCAAAAGTAACTGAAAGCTAATGGAGTTAAGATGTACTATTTATATATTTATTGCGCATTAAGTGCAACTTCAAAATTCAATTTCAAACCATTATATTATTATTATTCAATTTTTAAAACAATTTAAAGAATATCTAAAACACTATATACTACTTAATGATGCTTCACACTAAAAAGCTTGTAATTAATCAAGCAAACGGAATTTATATTTGAAAATACTATTTTTTAACTTTTCGTTAATTGACTTTTCATCCAATGTCTGAACTACTCTCATATGAGCGCATTCGATGACCTCATGAGCCTATCGATGGTCTCATTTGAGCACATCCATATACTCTGAGAGCATAATACAGGTGGTTATAATGTCATAATGCGTATGTTAGAATACTTTTTACAACGTTGCCCTAAAGGCTGTACCAAGAAATCCCTTCAAAAAGTAGATTTACAGCATATCAAGCTGGAGTTACGGAGCCAAATTTATCAAACTCCGCTTTATGTGGACTGTATCTTAAAATACTGAAAAAATCGCCATAAAATCTGCTTATTAGTTGATAGCTTTTGCAATTTTAAAGCAATCTCAGAGAATAATATTTTAAGACAGATGTATAAAGGAGGAAAATAGATTTAGCAAAAATTCCAATTAAGTTCATACATTTTTTATAAAATTATTTCCATTAAAAGCGTACAAAAACGCAACTTCAATGGGCTGTAACTCGAGATACCAACCGCTTAAGCATATAGTTTATAAGTCAAAAATAATTCTTTTGTTTAGTTTTATTATATTTTGCCATAAAATTAATTTCAAAAAATCATGAATTTTCCCCTTGTATATCCTCGTCCAAAATTTGACTTTTTCGAAGAAAGCTAATAACTCTATGAAAAATGGCGCTAGAGTGGCAAATAGTGCCTCAAATAATAGGTATTTTTTTGCTTTATTTGTATGTAGCAATAACTTAAAAACTCTATTATAAAAGTATTTTTAGAATCGTTAAAAACTGATTTTTGTGTTTTTGCTTTTTTTACAGAATTTTTGGTAATAATTTTTTTTAATAAGTATATCACTAAATATAAAATCAAATTTCATGTTGAGTTTACTTAGTAGAAATAGCCAAGTTACTATACACTTTTGATGTCAATTTTGCATTTAAAATTTTAAAATTGATTTTATCCATTTTTTCATCATCAGAAAGAAGTTTAATTTTAAATACCGCAACACCTGAGATTTATAAAAATTTAGTAGGGAAAATTTGTTGAAATTGTTATTTTTTGCAATGCAATGGTATGTAAGAAATGTTTAAATCAGAAAATATAGTAGTTACGAATGGAACAGCTCATTTTAAATTGAAATAAGGTAGCAAAATAGTTTTTCAATTTAAATACTTATTAAATTGAATTTACAAAAAAGGTAGTTTCTTGCACATTTATAAGGGATAAAGAATCACATTTATTAAATTCAAGGAGAAAAAATCTTTATAATATCTCTTTATTTGTATTTTATATCATTTTAATCATACAATATGTTGCATGACGGCTGTCATGAACCTGTCAAGCTTAATCTATTATTATCTTACCCCAAATTGTGTTGCATACCAATCTCCAGCTTATGCAAGACATTTCATTATTACCCATTACTGCGACACAACTAATAATCACTTACAGTACCAACTTGCCTGCATCCAAGTTTAGTGTAATTTGGTAACACTGTGTCCCTGAAGTCTAGTTTCATAAGAGAAACTAGACTCTTGAATTAATTAGTATAAGTACCATCTTGTTTCTCATAACTCTTTTATTTCCTTGTCAATTCTCTCATCTATTATCTTATTATATATTCTAAAATAAACCTATACATAAACAAATAAGTCTTTGTTGTCTGTGATCCTTGCCCCTTATATAATAGAACCCTGATAACGGTGATGAATTTTATTTAATTCATACAATAAAAAAAATTTTTTTTTGCCGTGGTGTGGTACAATTACAAACCTCGTATGCATTGTTTTTTCTTTCAAATAAAGTTCTCTTTCTTATCATAATAAATGGCAACAGCTAATTACAATTACAATGGTGGTAATGTCTTAATGTCTTAATGTCTACTTTATTGGCACTTTTTGTCTAGTGAATTATCACAGATTGTAAATGTTAAAAGTTGATTATCTCTGGTATATTGGCATATAATTTTTTCTCAGTGTTATTTAATGAATAAAAAAGTAAACCAAAAAAGATGAAAAATGAAGCCTATTTTTCAAGAAATAAGTAATGTATTATACTGGTTTTGAATCTCTTACAAAAAAAAAAACTATTTATTTTAGATGGTATTCAATTAAATTTGACACTACTCATGGAGTCTAACATTTTTTCATTTTCAAATCGACTATATAGTAAGGTCATATCAGGGGCAGAGATGAGTCAAGTATAATGTTAGTATTAATGTAATAATCTTAGTCAATACTACTACTCTTATATATCAATGGTCAAATCTAACCAAACAATATTATATTATATATTAACTTCCACAAATTATCTTTTTAGTATAAATACTCTTCATACTTTATACCAATAAACATTATTCATTTATCTCATACATCATGTTCCAGGCATCACAGTTAAAGCATAGTGAACTTTCAGATGCCCGATTGAAACTTTTTCAATAATATATACTAAATACTCCAACAATTAATTTTATACATTTTTGTCAACTTTATTCAAATAAGCTTGAGATAAAATTGCTAGAACAACCACTAGCTTTTCATTACTGCAAAACAAAATATTCAGGGTGCAGTTGATTTGATGCTGATGAATTTGAAGGGTCAATAAGTAGTTGTTGGCTTTATTGAAGCTACTGATATTTTCAGTAATATAGAGTTTGTAAAATTTACTAAAAGCATGAAAATAATTATTGGTCGTGCATAAGCAGTTATAAAAAAATATAACAATTATATCAAATATTCATGTAATAAATGTCCACAAGTGATGATTGGCAACATTTGTATTTCCTTTCATCTGTAACATAAAGGTACAAATATTGCAAAAGTTTGTATAATAACTGTTTCGAGATATCGAGCTATTATGATTATTCAATTCTACCATTTATATATAAGTATGTTGTCAGTAATATCCGCATTAACTTCTCATTAAAATCAGCGACCAATTCCTAAATATAAACAGATAGGTCAGTTGCTTTCACTCAAGACATACAGTATTGTTGAATTTATAGCAGCTGCTTCTCAAAGATTGTCTAAATATACAAAATCTTCAGATTATTATAATCTTGACAACTGGTAACAATACTATTAAAATTCATTTAATTGAAATTTTACTCATTTATACTTTACATCTAGGTCTAGAAAACTGGATTTTAAATCGTACTTTAAGAAACAGAAAGCAACTGTTGAAATTGCTAAGCGGTTATTCTCCAATAGTATCAAATACAATTCTACTAGTGCAATTGGTACCAAGAAACCAAATATTGATAAGCAGGTTCCAATCCCATCAAGAGATGTAGAAGATGATCTCGGTGCCACAGTCATTGCTTTTGATCCTGTTAACTTTGGTTCAAGTTTTAAAAGCAAACATCCTGCCCCAACGAAGAGAATAACAGAAGCAATAAAACAGATGTCTGCACATGTAACTAATACCAACTACGTTTACGTAAACGAGTATACTTGACAAGTCAAATTTGCAATAATTGTAAACAACGGCAATTGGAGAATGTCAAGAAGAGTACGCTCTACCAAGTGCATGCTGTTTTTAAGTGTAAATCTTGTAAAACAGTATGGAATTGTGAGGTTATGGCTTCAAAATAAGGTCTATGTTTTTAATTATATGGCTACTCATAATTATAGGCGACCTCTCAAATTCCTAATATCAAAACTGCCATCATCAAGTTAACATATCATCATCTTCATCGCGTATGCGATCTCTACAGCGCCTTCGCATCTCTTACAGGTAAATAGTCTTTTCTTTATGACGTGGCATACCTGTACTAAATACCCTTTTCTCTTGTTTATACTCAATTCAAATCAAACTTCTATTCCTTGAAACTCAACTCCCATTTGATCTAAAATTAATTTTCTGCTTGTCTCAATTTTGCTCTCATTTGGTTCAAAATTTTATACTGTTTCGTCTAAACTTTAATATCACATAATCCAAAAAATAGTAATTTCGTCTGAATTTAGTGAACAAACTGTATGTACCAAATATATACACAATTCAAGGAGCGATCAATCGTTTTCTTTCTGAAAGGTTTACTGTTAATCCATTTGTACAGTTACGAATTGTCCTTGCAATTCAAAGTTACAAAGCGTTGAAAGGGCGGTAGGTGACTGTACTGGTGAAACTGTGAATTGCTCCTTGATCGCCTTTTCCGATAAATCCGCGGTGATCCCTGAGTGTCTGTGTGTGTGAAAGTATTGTATGGAGTAAAGTTGAAACTAGTTTTTAATTTGTATTATTTCTAACTATAATTTAAAAATAAGTTCAACGTTAGACAAAAAAAAAAAAAAAAAAAAAAAAAAAAAGATAGTATTATGATATTTACAACAAGCCGATTGCTGCTTAACAAAATAACAACAACAAAAACTTGTAGTAGGTTACACTTTTGTCCCGATGTCCGAATTTTTTAGCCTGAGTGCAATGCAATTTATCAAATGTTTAAAAATATGCATTGCTCACATTATTGGAAAATTTTGCATACTTGTTTGGAAATAAGTTACCCGGAAATTCTGAACATATTTGTCCAAAATCACTGCTAAATTACTCCAAATTCTGGTCAACTTATATTAAAAATTATAAATCGAGAGTAGAAGTACTGTACATACACAGAAAAGGCGTTTCAGCTCAAAAAATCTTGGGTTTGGGGTGTAATATTATATATATATATATATTACATAATGGGTGCCAAAGTAAAAGCCCTCGAATTCTGGGGCTTGAAGTTAATAAAATGTCATGCGTGATTTTAAGAACGTATTACTCTGTTCGGAATCAATTTAAAAAGGCATTTTGGCAACATGTTAATTTCAACACCTCTGATTTGAGTACATATAATATAATATTTGCATACTGACTATATATCACATATGGTCAGCAATTAAAGCCTTTGGTCAAGTCTATAAAAAAAGTAATAGGTATTTTTAAAGTGAAAAAAAAAAAAAAAAAAACGCTCTAGCAAACCTTGTATTGAAGTTGCTTGATTTATAGTATAAAAGTAATAGCTCATGCTGTTTGCAAGCATTTAGCTCGCTAAAATATGATATAAAGCCTATTCATAATATTGTTAAAATCACCAATTTGTAACAAAACAAACATCTCACATATTTCAAATTACGCAAAAGTAGATAGCTCAATTAACTTTTGTATCCAAAACAATAAAATCTAGTTTTTTGGGCAAATTGTTTTTGAAGAATGCCCAGGATCGGCATTGGAGCCATTTTTATTGCAGTTTGTGTTTATAATGTATAGCGAATTCCTTCTCAAGACTCTATTCGCCGCATTTCAGAGCGATTCTCATTCAAGTTGGAAAAAATTAATATACTCTGTTATTATTAATCAAACAAACTGAGGTTTGGATAGTTTTACTACAGAACATTCTGATATAATTAACTTAATTTTTTTGAATGAATATTGCCACGATTTGCATGGTATACCAACGTGTTTTATTCAGGATTGGCAATTTCATTTCTTAATGATGTTTGTACGAAAGGGAGGGGATCTTCTTTTTATAATTTAAATAGCCGATCTGAAATGAAAAATCTGTGTTGCCTGCATCAAATATTGCACTCGTTTTAAACACAATGGCTTATTAAATACATTTTACTGTTGAGTTAAGGATTGAATACCCAAAAGCAATAAACTCATAAAAAAAAACCAAATGAAATGATTTTTTCTGTCTAGTTTGATTGACAAGAAGTATTGTTAAATCATAGATTGACAGCAGTACACCAAAAAAAAAAAAAAAAAAAAAAAACTAACCTTACCAATCACAAAAAAATTCCATGTTCTACTTATTGATAGTAACACGCACTTTAGCACTCTCGGAGAAATAATTATAAATGTTCAATTCCTTTTTTTTCTCAATGCTACATAAATGGATTTCATCTTTTTTACATGTAATCGAAAGTTGTTTATTTCTTTTTTCCAAACATCAGTAAAATAAATAAAAAAAATATTTTTTTATTTATAAACAAACAATGCTTAATGATGTAAACAAATCAACGTGAAATGATGATTATTATGAAGGTGGTGAGATTTTTGCCCAACTTGTCATTTGAGTTGGTGTAACTTTTGACCACAACAACAAAATGCTAAAATTAGCGTTAGTTTGATCTGTGTTAATATTCTTTCTGGCACCATTTTTGTATATAGTGCTTCCGCTCTCAATTTACCAGATGTTTGAAAACGCCGCCCAGTTTTCTGAATAACTTCTGACAATCGTGCAAGATTAAATTGACCTTTTTTTTTTTTTTTTTTTTTTTTTGAAAAAGTTGACCAAATTTTGAGCAACTTAGCAGTAATTTTGATAAAATATAATTAAATAAGGCTAAAACTTCTGGACAACTTATTTCAGAATGTGGGCAATGCTTTCAAACGTTTGGTAAATTTAGAGCGGAAGCGCTGTAAAATGTAAAAATAAATAATCTTGTATCACTTTATATTTGTCACATGAGATCAAGAGTTACCACCAATATTCTACTGGATATACAAGTATATATTGGTACAATATGCTGAGCAGCAGAAGCAGCAGCAGTAGCAGCAGCAGTAGCAGCAGCAGCAAATGTAACAAAATTTATATTAGAATGTTTAAAGAAATATACTAAGAATTATAAAAATATAATTTCTTATAGTTATACAAGAAAACTGTGTCTAGTTATTATAGTATTAGTTGGGCTATATAATTCACCAATACAAGGGATTCGATAACACTCTACAAAAACCTGTTATGTATTGAGCTGTTCCTTTTGTTTGTCTCAATTGATATATATATATATATATAAAAATAATATAAACAAATGATACTGTGAAAAGGCTGAATTGTATTTATCAATCTTGGCATACATAATAACCTTTGAAAAAGAATAATAACAATAAAAACATAAAGATCACCCTCTACTTTGTAATTATTTATTGTTTAAAAAAAGATACTCGCAAATATAAATTTAGTAATCCAATTCGTCTGTTTCATGTGAGGTTATTTTTTATATGGATCTACATCTCATAAGTGATTATCTTTTAAACTTTCAGCGATCCCTCTTTTACTTGAAGGGGTCAAAAAACGTTCTAATTATTGAACACATAAACTACAAATAACAAGCTTAAAATGCTTTTAATACATATTTTCCTTTACATATTGAACAAATAGTAATTTGAAATAAAAGATTTACTGATTTTCACAATTGTTATGCATTTGGATATATTTCACGTTCTATGTATGCTACATTGTGTCAATCAAAAAATTGATTATTTTTAGGACCATTTTGCCTATTTCGTCTTTTTGGACAATACATCTGGTGGCCCCTTAACACTTATTCTTTGAATTCTATGTTTTACTGTCATTTATAAAGGAGGTTAAAGTATATATAAATATACACATAAAATAGTTTATTTTTCGGCTTTTTGTAACTTAATGATTTCAGTAGAGGCAAAATAGGTGATATCATTCGATTATCCCAAAAATATCTTTCCAATAGCTATACACCTGTTTCATGGAAAAAAAAAAAAAAAAAAAAAATAGTTACACAGATAATGTACTTGCCTCCTTCTACCCCCCATCCCTTTTGTATCATCTTGATTCAGTCAAGTTGGTTGGTCGATCCTCAATTTTCACTCAAATGGTTGTTCACTTGGTATCACACGACATCGTCTCTTTACCTCACCACACCATTCATCTAATTTTCATTAAAAAAAAAAAAAAAATTAGTGACCCCCAAATGTGTATAATCTTATATTATTGTACTTTCGTTGAAATGTGTACCTTATTACCCGGGAAAAAAAAAAAAAGAAAAAAAAAAGTATACAAATAGACTACAAAATTTTGATTGATTTCTCTCTTTTCTTTTTTAAAAACAATCTTTTGTAAAAAAAAATGAAGTTTATAGCTCTTTCAACATTAGTCAGTTTGGCTCTTTCAGGTGTTTTTGCAGCTGATGTCCAATATTCTGTTATTGCCTTTCCTACTGGAAATCAAGGTGTATCAGTCTCTGTTGGCGGTCAAACAATTGCACTCAAAAAAAGCGATGTTCATCCCAATATTTTCTCTGGTACTGCACCATCTGGTGAGACTTATCAATATGTAATTACTGATGGTCAAACAAATACTCCTGAAACAACTACTCGTAAACTTGCTCAAGGTGTCACTTCAACTGGTAATGAGTTCTTTAATCGTACTCAAACTGTTTGGAATGTACCTAGTCTTCCTCAAGCTTATAACCCTATTTATCCTAGTAAGTTTATGACTGAATCATGTACCTGAAATTAGTTGAATTAAATTTATGTGCTTAGCTTTATTTACCAATTTGAATAATTCCAATGAAATTGCCACAATCATCATGTCTGTCAATGCTACTGCATTAGATGCTATTAACAAAGCGCCTACAGCAAAGCTTGACGATGCTCAAATTACTGATTTGGTTTACATCAACAACAAGGAGGTATTTAGATTCCAAAATGGCGGTCTCAGTACTAGTGGCCAATCTACTAAAGAGTTTGCAAAACAATCTTGGTCCATTGATTTCAATAAATATAACAAGAATGCTACTGCAAAGAGTCTTTTATATGGTCGTACAACCTTGAAGCTCCGTGCTGAAGAAACTGATGCTACTCTTGCGTACGTAATTTGATATTTATTTTATACAAGAACAAAAATTAACCCTGTGTTTACATGTAGTCGTGAAAAATTAGTACTTGATATGATTGCTGCTGCTGGTGGTGCAACTCTTTCTAGTTCTTGGACCCGTGTTTTCATCAACAATGAAGCATATGGCCTTTTCTTACTTATGGACGATGCATCAACTCATCTTTTTGATGCTGTCCTTCATGCTGGTGACTTTAAATCAACTAATACAGGTAATTATCATATCTATTATGTTTGCAACACGACTATAATTGCACATCTTTCTCCTTAATTTTTTTACTAACTTTTTACTATGCAGGTGTTACTTACAAAGGCAATGCCTTGAGTGAAACTGTCGAAGGCAACTTGGTTTATGTTGGTGATGATGCTACTAAATACTCTGCAGATATCTACAAGCTTGAAGATACTGGTGAGGATAAGACAGTCGACAAAAAGAACAACAGTCAAGCTGGCATTATTGATTTCACTAAACGTTTAAGTCAAGTAAATGCTCAAGATGCTACTGATGCACAACACCCTGGAAGCATTGCCAATCTTATTGATAGTCCACAACATACATTAATCCATATGGCCATAAACTTCCTCATTGGCTCTTGGGATGGCTTCTGGTATCAAGCTAGTAACTATTATTTAAACAATGATTTGGTTACCAATAAGTGGACTTTGATTACATATGATTTTGATGAAACTTATGGTAATGGTGTTGAAGATGCCAATATGAACACTGTTTCTTACAAGAATTACTCCCGCCCTGGTTCTCAACGTCCTCTTGTTGAAGTTTTCCTTAACAATACTTATTATGATGGTGTTTTCCAAGATACTCTCAAAACCATCGTTAAGCGTTTCTTCAAACCTAGTGTTGTTGATCCCATTCTTACTGCTTGGTCTGAAATGTTAAAGGAAGATATTGTCTGGGCTCGTTCTATTCCTGGTAGATCTCCCGGTACTACTACTGCTTTTACTCTTAAGGACTTCCAAGATGGTTTGCTTGGTAACGGTACTGTCATCTCAATTAGTGAATGGGTTTCCAAGCGTGCTTCTTCTCTTACTACACAACTTAACTTTAAAGATACTGATGATCTCCCTGCTTTGGGCCCCTACACAGCTGGTACTCATTTGGACGCTAATGGAAATGTTGTAAAAGGAGATGGTACTAGTGTTGCTGGCAACGGTACCAGTGTTGCCCCTGGTGGTAATAACTCCACTTCCAAAGAAGGAAGTGCAGCACCTTCTACTAAGGCATCTATTGGCTTAACTATGGCTGCTGTTGCCGCAGTTATGGTCATTGCACTTTAGAATTAATGCATATCATTTTTTTAATCTTATTTAACATTATTTCACTACTGACAACTTTATATACTATTACCAACTTACTACTAAACAATTTTTAAATTTTACTATATCAATTGCTATTATGAGCAATCATAAAAACGAAATAAATTTGCTGAAATAGGTGTACAATATTGTATTCTTAGAATTATTATGGTAATTTAATATGGTGTCATACAAATGATTGAAACGTGTAACAATTTTCATAAAAAAGATGTTACACCAAATAATTCAAATTATCGCTTCTAAGGGCTTGAAAATAGATCGTTTTAATTTTCTTTTTTTTTTTCTTTTTTTTTTTTTTTTTTACAAAAAATAAAGCATTGTACTTGACATGTTGAAGTACCTTTTTTCAGAATAACTAATGTTTTTATCTCTGTTAATGTGCATAATAAATGCTTTAAGCGATGTTGGCACCACGCAATGTTTCTTTTTTTTTTTTTTTTTTTTTTTTTTTTTTTTTTTTCAAGCGCGCTGGTATTTTTTGAAGCACGATTGCAGTTGTATCATGGATAAACTATTGATTTAACGCTAAACGTGTAGGTGGTTGTGTCACTTAAATTACTGTAATTTAATGATAAAAAAGTGCTACCATAGAAGAAAGCATTCAGAAGCCGCATTTGATTGAGGCGCAAACACAAAATCTAAAAATATTCTTAAATGTTCTTGCCATTCCAAGGTATACTTTACTATATAGTTCTAGTGTAGCTAATATATCTTGCGGTTATAATAATTTTCCTGTTGTATCAAAATCAAGGGTCTAGGCTTAAGAAGTTGAAAGCTTGCATTGTGTTTTTTTTTTTTAATATTCGGCTATTACCGAAATTGAATAACAAATAATCCTTTTTCGAATTTTTTTCTTTAAAAAAAAAAAAAGCCATTGAAATGCGATACATATATTCAGCATTTGGAACTGATCATCATACCATTTAAGTCTCCTCTAAACCAATTACACCAATAAAGTATCAATGAAAATCACTTATACTATCTAAAAATACGCTTTTGAAAAAATGGGGTGAGTTGGGGACACAATTATACTTCAGCAAGCAATGCTACACTATTATAAAGAAATTCAAGAAATACAGGATAATGCAAATGCAATGCGCTCAATTTAGCCACATTAATATTTATTTCTTTACAGAGATAATAAGGTTGCAGAAAGGAGAAAACTATCATAAATACAGTCGTGTAATATCAAAGACTTATACGTAGAAAAGCAAGAATATGAAGAAATCTCAGAGGGAAGATCTTTTTATAAAATAAATAAAGAAAATTTAATAATTTTTGGTTAGTTTACACGCCTTGGTTTTTTGTACATTTGTTCTCTTCTTTCTCTTCTATCAAAAATGAAATGGTAAAATTTCCGTATTTGTGGTTTAAGATGGGGGAGAATCAAAAGATGAGAAACCAGAGAAACTTTTTATTGTGCTGTTTTTAGATATTTTTCTGTCCTAATATTGATATACATGCACACAAATGACAGCTAATAATAATCAAGCGAATGAATTCAAATTGATACACATGAAAAATGAACCACGTAATAAATCACTTTGTCGTCATGTAATGTTGTCCAAAAGATTTTATGTAAAAATTATACCACGATATTAGTTACTTTTTTTGTTAAAAGTAAAAAAAAAAAAAAAATATTACCAAAATTACGAAAAGGAAAATCTCAAGTTCAATTCTTGGAGAGCACTCGGTTGGATAGTCTATACTGTATAAGTTATATTTATTTCTTTAATAGAAATGGGATATCAATGTTTGGTCCAGTTCCAAAAAAGAATGAGGTGGTGTTTTTTGTGTAAATACCTTGCAATTCCCTTAAACTAGGTACATTCCTGTTTAGTCCCAAGTCTCGCTTTAATAAAGTTTAACGTGTGTGTTTTCTTTTTTTCTGTAATATACAAATAAAGAAATAAAATAATATTGCTCCAACATTTAAGTGAGATTGACATTATTTACCTACGGTTACGAAAATTTTATTTATTTTTTCGTTAAAAGAGGTCCATTCACTGCTTAGACCTTTAGAAATGATATTTAGAATTTTAACATTTGATATAACAACATTTCTTTTTTCTGTTGTTTAAAAATAATAATAAAAATAGTAATTTATATGAAACAAAAACAAAACAAAAAAAGTGATTGACAGGAAAGAAATTACGGCGCACAGACTAAAAAAAGGGGTTCCTGATTTGTTTTAAGCAATCGAAAATCATCAGATATATGTATTTATTTCCTGGGTCCATTTACCTATAATTTTCTATCTACGTGCGCATAATAGAATATGTTGAATAGAAAATCAAAAAAAAAAGTATATATTTGAGATGCAAATCCTTTTATAATTGAAACAAAAATGATTTCTAAAACTAAAGGTTTACAACGAAACATTGAAATACTCAAATAAATTATCATTCCATTTGTACTAAATTTATTCTTACTCATACAAAAGTAAACAGATTTGTGCTTCATCAAAGAAAAAAAAAAAGCTCATAATGACGATTAAATTAGGGCAAAACCTTACCGACTATCAAAAATAGATCGGGAAAATTGTAAGACAATATCCCCTCTGTTTTTTTCACTCTCTTGATGGCATTAAAACGGAGAAGAACATAGCTAAAATAATGCTAAAAAGGTTTTTGAAAACAAGAAAAAAAAAAAGCTTATCATATAAATAGAGGGGCAAACCAAAAAAAGAAAAAAAAAAAAAAGGATACATTATATATTTCTACTTTCTTTTTTAAGCCATGAAATTATTCACTGTTTCATCTGGCATTATCAGCATTGCCATTGCTTCTTTGAACTTTGTCAATGCAGTTGATGTTACATACTCCGTTGTTGCTTTTCCCGGAAACAACGAGACAGTTGCTGTTAGTGTAGCCGGTAAAGATTACCTTCTTCAACCTAGCCAATTAAGCACAAATCTTTTCTCTGGTGTTGCCCCAAATGATACTGATTATCACTATACCTATTTAACTAGCAGTGGTGCTAAGCCTGAGGCCGTTGTTCGCCATTTGCCTGATTCCGTTACTACGACTGGTAATGAATTTTTTAATAGATCTAAAACTGTATGGGATGTACCTGCCCTTCCCAAAGCATACAATGATATTTACCCTGGTAAGTTTAATATAAGCTACTAGTCAAGCACGCAACTAAAATATCTTTAATAGCCCTTCAAAGCGGTATGAGCAATTCAAATGAAATCTCTACCATCATTCTCAATGCTGATTTGGAAACTATTAATAAAATCCTCGAGAAACCATTAGAAGATAACAAATTTGCTCAAATATACAACATGAGTTACATTTGCCATGATGCTGTTTATAGCTTTCAAGGCGCTGGCATCAAGAACAGTGGTCAATCCTCCAAAGATTTTGCAAAACAATCTCTCAAGATCAAATTCAACAAGTTTAATAATGCAACCAATGATTCACTCTTTGGTCGCAGTGCTTTCAAATTGCGTGCTGAGGCAAATGACCCTACCATGGCCAGAGAAAAGCTTATGATGGATTCTCTTTCTGCTTCTGGTGTTGCTACTCTTAGTGGTAATTGGGTTCGTCTCATTGTTAACAATGAACCTTTTGGATTATACCTCATGATCGATGATTCTTTCAAGGGTTTCACAGAGAACTTTGTCAACGGGGGAAACTTTACTACCGCCACTGGTGCTACTTATAAGGGTAATGCTATAGATGAAAAGAATGAAGCCAACCTTGTTTATAGAGGAAACGATGAAAAAAGTTATAATTGGAATGATGTTTATATTTTGGAAGACGAAGGTAGAGATAAGAATGTAACCAAGGATTCATATTCTGCCCCTTTAATTGATTTTATGGAAAGATTAAACAAGACTGTCGTTGGCTCCGATGCTCAAACCCCTGGTACAATCACTGATTTGATTGATAGCAACCACACCATGATCCATACAGCAATGAGCTTTCTTTCTGGTTCTTGGGATGGCTTTTGGTATCAAGCTAGTAACTTTTATTTGACTGAAAACTTGGATACCAAGAAATGGTATTTGATCACATATGATTTTGATGAAACCTTTGGCAATGGTCTTGAACAACCCAACTTATTGACTGTTCCTTATCAAAACTACTCTCGTCCTAATTCTCAACGTCCTCTTGTCGATATTTTTATCAAATCTCCATATTATGAGCCCCAATTTCAAGAAATTTTAAAGACTCTTGTCAAGACCTTCTTTAACACCCGTGTTATTAAGCCTCGTCTTGATGCTTGGGCAGCAATGTTGAAGGAAGATATTGAGTGGGATTACTCTCTACCTTATCGCTCTCCTGGTGAAAAGAGAGATTTCGGCGTTGAAGATTTTTCCAAAAACATGTACTCTACTGTCGGTGATAGAATTGGTCTTCTTGAATGGATCTCTAATCGTACTGAAGCTGTCTCTCAACAACTGAACTTTAGTATTAATGATAACGTTCCTACTGCTTAATCTGATTAATTAAAAATAACCCTCGTCATCTTTATTTTTTTTTTTTTTAAAAAAAAAACTGTAATAATAGATTCGAATACTTATCATATCTACACATACTACCTGTTATTTACCTAATATAAAAAAATCCACACTAAATATTATAATTAAAATGCTTATAAAAAATATGTAAGTGTACTTGAGATGTCCAAATTGAATTAAGTATATTTTATTCCCATTCGCCTTTTGCATTGAGCTAAGAAAACCCTCTGAACATCTGGTTTGGTGGTTTTACTGTTTAAATAAGAAACTTTGGGGTCTATTGGATACAATTTAGTTCTTTTCAAACTGTGTACAACCGCATACCCTCCAAATAAATACATGTATATGCCCATCTCAAGTTCTTAGTTTTTAAAAATGAAAGCCCTCGTTTTTTCTACGAAAAATACAGCGAAAAATTTCATCAATATATAATAGCTAGATTGATAGATATTTTTGTTTCACATTTTATCAAATACTTAAATTCAATTTTTTCCAGAAAGCGATGTACAGTCTGGACTCGTTATAACGGACTGGCGAGGCAAAGAGATGTATCCAATATAACGAATATTCCGTTATAACAAATTAGACACTTTACATAGTTACAGTGTCTGGAGTTTAGACTATGTACATATAATGCCAATTGTAGTGAAATACTACTAGTCTTTTGTCTTTTACCACGTCAAATTTATTAATTAAATTTTAGATGAGAAACTGACATTGAACCATGTCAAATTGTAGAATTAATATTATACAAAACATTCAGGAGTCATCAATGTACCCCTCATGCTTAACGATTTAAATGATGAGGATAAATTACCTCATTAGTAATTTGCTATAATAACAACATTATTGATAGTTTCTATAAATACCAAATATATTCAAGAAACATTTTTAGTTCTTTATCACTTTTAACCTATTTTCAATAAATCTAAAAAAAGTTATAATTTTATTTCTCATATTGTTTTTCGTAATTTTCAATCTTCAGCGTCAGGAACGTGTTCTCTTTTCTATAGCCATCCTCATACTAAGCACACTTTATGTATATCCTAAACACTGTTAGATAGATATGAGTTAGCCGCATTATACTACTTATTCCTAAATTTATTTTATTTCTCATGAAAAACTTAAAAACAGGTAAAAATCACTGCTTTTTCCTTAAAAATGACCCTCAGTTTTCATCGCTTCTCTACTTTTTTTCCCACTAAATAATTCCAAAATAACATTATATGTTAGTGTACCTGAGATGTTTAAGTTTAATCCTAAAATGAGTATTCAAAAATATCCTATTTTTTACAGTTAGTATAACTTTTTCAGTCCTAATGTTTCAGATTTTTACGTGTATTTCATTATCAAAAATTAAAAACCATCAAAAAGTTACATGTAAACTTATTTCCCTATAAAAAAATAAAAATTAAAAACTTTGAGCTCTCATATTTCTACATAGAACTAAACTATACTAACTCTTGCTAATAATAAAACTTACTTTTTTTTTGAAGTTCTTTAGGACATATTAAATTCTGAAATTTTTTTGGCATTTTTTTTCCGTTTTTGACATTTTTTGTAGCAGATTTCAAAATATCTGTTAAATTGAGTAGCAAATAATTTTTATTCCTGCTAAAGATCTCGGCGAGCTCTATCAGATCCAATTAAGTTTTTTTTTTTAAAAAATATTGTCTTTGTTGCACATTATATTAATAACTTAGATACAAAATGTACTCAAAAATGGTATATATTCCCCCCCAAAAAAAAAACCCCTTTAATATTTCAGCCGCATTTTACGCAAAATTTTACGTAAAACGTTTGAGTAAATTTTATTTAAATGAATGCATAATTTAAAATTTTACAAACAACTATTCAACAAATTAGTTTAATTTACTTTGAAGTTTACGAGTCATTAGAGAACTTCATTTTTTTTTCAATCGATTTTAGCTCAATTCTGGTTAATGCTGAGCCAGTGCGCTTCTTTTTCTGGTATTAAATTTTCTATTTTGGACAGATGTCAATAGTTCATAGAGGGGAAGTACATTCTCAGTGAAGTTTTGACCTAATTAGACTCAATATTGGACGAAAAACCTCGAAAACCATCTGAAAACTACTTTTTATAATCGTAAGAAACTGACGACAAACACCTATTTTGGTGAATTTTGATTTTAGTAACTTCAAACTTTACGGAAGAGCGGAAGAGTAGGAACACATCCTGTGCACAATAATTTTGAATGGCAATTTTCACAAAGTACTGCCACTATAGCCAAATGTTTTGCCCATGGGCAGGTTGGCTAGCACAGGTGGGCTGAAATCTGGTACTGTGCTTACGAATTAGCCCAAACGTGCTTAACGACTTAACGACCAGATCAATACTTTTGTGCCAATTATGAAAAGTGTAATAAAATCAAGTGGCTATTGTCAATTGGGATTTATAATATGCAAGTTATAAAATTGGCTTTGATTCTATATGATTGGAGGGAGAGGTTGGTATTACTAATTGTAATTGCTATTACTAGTATACGATTAATATCTTCGATTGGATTACATTGGATTGTATAAAAATTGGTTATAATAAGTATCAATGATAATTAAGTAATAAAATATATCTATTTAGATTGAGGTTACAAATAAATGAGGAAAAGAAGGAACAAATAAATTCACTAATGTTTGTTTGATTTGCATGGATTATCTGTGTTTATCTGGGTTGGAGGATAATTATGTAACATTTGGGGTTGAGGTAAAAATGCAATGGATCAATTCATTACAGAAAGTACTAAAACAGCATTAAAATTAATACTAGAGACATTTTTGATAAATTAGACCACATAAGAATCACTTTTATCTGAATCGGCCTCTTCATCATTGAGATACAACAGGTTTAAATTAGGAGGCAAAATGAAGTTAGACGTGCTTTCATATTTTTTATTTTGTAGTTTTTGATTGAAAAAAGAAAATAGCGACTACCAAACAGCCACTTGAACGTAAAAATGCCGTAAAACTCAAATCATAAAGTTGTTTGCATATCTCCTGTTGATAGTATCGATTGCACGCATCAACGTAATAAACAATGCATTCACTAATGGGCTTGCGTAAGGATATTGTTTATTTTTCATGCTAAATCGTATGCTGATTTGAGGAAGCTTTTATACATTTCGTTTATACAAAAAATTTCATCTGAAAGGCGAACTTTCTTTACTCATTCAACACAAATGTAAGCACAAATTAACCTAATTCCTCTGAGGAGCTTTTTTTTTTTTCTAAACTGAATCTTAGTATTAAATCGATTGATAGCTTTATTTCTGTTTTGTGTGTCATCCATTCGAAACTAATTAAATGGGGCCAGCACCACCAGGTATCAGCTATAAACAAATTAGTTATGATACACTACAAGTCCCTTCGAACGAAATAACTTACAGTACAAATATTATTACCGTTTAATAAAAGTTGTGGTAATTTCTGGGTCTTGTATCCGTCTTTTGTGTTCTCACTAATTTGTAAAATTTATAAGAGTGTGTTCAAACAAATTATAAAGCAAACTTACAACTCTGTTACATCTTCCAAAACCATATCTATTATATAAAAAAAAGATCCTTAGTTTATGCTCTAACATGAACGCGTTTGAATACAATTACTTACTGACATAATCATCGAAACCACAAAGCTTTCCAGTGAATTCTTTTTCATTTTTCATAATGACCCAAATTTTGGAGCCAATACACTTATCAATAAGCTCTATATCATAGTAATTAGTTCATAGTTTTCTTAGTAAACATTCAATTGCTTTATATACCTAAAGGTAATAATTGTGAAGTAGACATGATTTATGGTAAAAGTAATAAAGAGTAAATATTTTTTCTTTTTAATATGATAAAATGTTGATGGAATAGGGTTATGTTTCGTGAAAGAAAAAGCGGTCATTGTGTGCGTGCTTCTAAGCGGGGCATCTTGAGATGGGAGCAGCTTCTCCACCTTGCGACCACAACGCTATTGTAATGCCTGTAGTGTATGTCATTGATAAAACACCAAAGAAAATGATAGTAATATCAATTGCTTTTTGACGCCAGGATCTAGCGATTGCCTTCAAATGAAACAATGGAGGGAAAATGAAACAAAGAGGTACGCAGCATAATGAGCCAACCAAAGAAACAAACTTGTCCAAATCACCTGAACCACCAATAGCAATACAGGCACAAATTAAGACAGAAACAAATCTAAACACATTCTTTTGCCATTTGACAGTATTATTGAATTTTCCAGATCTGGTGAATAATCCATTTTCAATAATACGGATAGCAGGGAATAATTGAAGGGGGATAGACAAACAAATGGCTAATGCATAGAGCCCCTGAACGGTATTTACGACAGCTGTACCTGGCATGTTTAACAAAATGACAGTTTGTACTTCACTTCCAAAGGCTAAATATGAAAAGAAGCCAACGGATAAAAAGATAGTTGTAATAAACACCATTGTGCCTGATAATACTTTTGGAAATTTCTCTGGTTCCGCCATGGATTCAGTAATGGGAATGACTATATAAATTTGAAATAGCAATTAATCCCTGGTAACCCCTTGATAGATAATAAATTATTCCCCCCTTTTTTTTAAAAAATATAATAAAACATAGTATTACCTAAACCGACACCTTCGTATGTAAACACAGCTGTTCCGATAAACATTGGGAAAGATTTGTAATTGATAACCCATTCAACATCGGCAATACCTTGACTTGATAATGTAAGGAAATCATAGTAGTAAAGATAAATTAATCCAATGAGAATAAATAGATCAGCAATTAAAGCAAATGCTGATAATTTTTGAATTTTACGAATCATGGCAAGTGGTACAAATATGGCAATTTGACCGAGAATAAGGTATGACAATGGCACTCTCAGATCGCATTGAGATATAGATTCAATTAATGCCTGTACATTTTGAGCTACAAATACCATATAAGCACAAACAAATCCCACCTGATTTTTCATAGTGATTAGTTGTCATTTTTATTCTCGGTGTAAAATAACTGAGTGATATTTACCTGAGAGAATGTAATGGCTGTTAACACAGCATATCTCATCTTTTTGCCAAACAAGATGTCCCCAATATCACCAAATGATACAGGTATTGAATTGCGTGTCTCTACCAACAACAAGAATGTGTATAATGAAATGAGAGCAATTGCAGAGAGTAATCCTGTTGAAAATAAAAGACCACCATTATAAAACCTACAAAATGTTAATGTACATTAATCAGTTATGGATTTATCTTAGTTTTCATCAATACATACGCTTTTGGCAAGAACATAACACCTGTTCCAACAAATGATTTCAATAGTAAAAAGACAGCTTTAGTAGGTGTAGCAGTGCCTTGTACAGCATTTGCTCGAGCTCTACGAATAAGGGGGGACTCCTCGTTATCATCGCCTCCATCGTCTTCCGATCTTCTTCTGCGTCGTCTTAAACCAGACTCTAAATAATCATCCTCCTCTTCCAAATCTTCTTCACCTTCATCATCGCTTAAATCTTCACCACCAAAATGTCCATACAAAGCCAAAAAGTCTACAAAGGTACGAGTCATCCAATGAGGGGGTTCTCGACCTTGACGAGCTGCGTTCTTGACGACGAAATGGCGTCTAAATCCTCCCGGATCCTTTAATCTAGCCAAAGAAGGATCTACTGGTTCACTACGGGGTACATAAAAAGATTGTGATCTTTGACGTCGAGCAATTTGTTCATTTTCAATATCTTCTGCCCATTTGTAAATATCATGCGTAATGGCTCCACCTGGAAGATGATGAACACTACGAAGGTTAGAGCTACTTGCTTGGTCATCTTCATTTGTAATACTGCGATGAATAGAACCACTTAATAAAGAGGGAGAAGGAGAAGTATCCACTAAATGTCTTTTTACTACTTTAGCCACTTGGTCCTCGGGAAGGTCAACGCTTACAGTTCCATCTTCAGGATTAAATGTAGCTGTTGAAAGAGGTCTAAATAAACTGCCACTATTATTTGTCAATACATTATCTAGATCAGTAGAACCATAAGTTTGATGAGAACGAAAACTTTTAGGAGAAGAGCCGTAAACATTAGAAGGTACTGGAGAAGAACCTAGACGAGCAGTAGAATTTACTCTATCAATAGGAGCTGACAAAACGGAAGAATCATTGATATATGAGCCACCATCTCTATAGCCTTGTTTTGCATTCACTGGTAAAGGTGAAGACATGATTACTAATATAGAAATAAAAAAAAAAAAAAAAAAAAAGTGGGACAAAAGAGCAAGGTAAAGCAGGATTTTGGGGGGGGTAAATTTTATACCACATTTGATCAAAAGTTTAATATATTATATTCATGGTTAGGTCTCCGCAGAAAAACATGCACACATCATGTAGAATCGAACACAAATTTCGTCATATAAAGAAAAAAACGGTCTATATTATACATATGTACCCCTTTTTATTTATAAAGATTGAAGAGAATAACTTTGGTATATAGGCATTAATGCAAAAGTAAAGAAAATCACCCAAGCAATTAATAACCAAAATAAAAACAAGCCAATATGTACAAAAGATCTCTTGGTTTTCAACTGACTTCCTATTAGTTTTAATGCTGTTTGTTGTTTGTAATACGATTCTTGCTCATTTTTATAAATATATTGATGTGCTGATATAGATTTGGCTTGTTCCATTCTCTTTTCTCTTTCTTTACGATTAATTTGTAACCAACTGCCCAAATGTTGTCTATCCCAAAACCAAAATAGGAAAGCTAAAAGCAAAGAAATACAACTTACAAGCAAGTAAAGTATCATCACATAGTCATATTCGTGTTGCAGATCCACCTGATCATCTGAGCTATTTCCATCATGAAATGTTAAATCTTGTACATAACCAACTATAACGGATACAATTGTAGTACCAATATTATTCGCACACTTGTGAAGTCCTACACCTACTCCAACTAATTCAGATGGTAGTAATAAAGATGTAGTTGTTAATAATGCAACTGGACCAAAAGAAAGAGCAAATGATATCAATATCATTCCAGCTGTAGGTGGGGCCCAGGTATAAACTAATAATATGATACTAATAATAAGAATAACTGTGCCTGCACCTAAAATATACAAATGTTTGCCATATCTATGTACGTAAATGCCTAATAAAGGTGCAGCTACAATTGGTACAACCTGAGTTAAGCTACTTTGGTATCCTGCCATAATACTTGTTGTTGAATATCTAAATTGTGTATATTCAGTTGCAATATCATCAAAACTACTGAGAACACTTGACATTGTAATCTGCAACCATGGAACCATCCAAAATATACCTTGCAAATACAACAAAAGGCTGTATTTAAATTTGAATCGTTGCTCTGATTCGACTTTTTTACCATCGGCATCATATTCAACAGTATTAATGGTTCCAGGACGATTAATTTCTCTACCAGAGAGTGTAGCAAGACCACCTTTTACCATAGCAGCCCAATAAATCAAATTTGCCAATACAGAAAGACCGCAAAGTATCATTGCAATTGTAATCGGCTGTGTAAATGTACCTGCCAAATCAACCAAAGGATAGCAAATTAGCTTAGCAATAAATTTAGTTAATCTTGCTATCGATAACATGGAACCAACAACTATTGCTAATTGTTTATTACGAAACCATCGTGATAGAATAGCTTCCTGAAAAGTAACAATGATACCATCACCAAGACCATATATCACTTGACCAGCCAACATGATAGAATAGTTATTTGCAAATGCTCCCATTGTTACCATTAAACTGCCAATAAAAATAACTAAGTTGATAGCTAATGTGCCTCTGACGGTACCTACAGATGAAGAGAGATCATCTGCAAATGCACCAGCAAAAAAGGGTAATACAGTATTGACAAGTGTAACAGAGGACATTAAAATGCTAAATTGTGTATTATTGATATTCATCGTCTATATCAAACTGTTGTGATTAGTTTCAAATGCTGTATATTAAATGAAAATACCAACAGTTTTTAGCGTTGTTTTCAGTGTACTTAATGTCGCCTCCATGTAATGACAACCAACTAAACATACATGTTAAAAATACAGTTTTTCATAAGCATCTACATGAAATTTCAGCGTGTACCTGGCATAGTTAGCATAGTAAATAAAATGACAGCTTTAAGTTTCCATGACAACGGATTTTCTTTGATTTCCAATTTCGGAGCATACAGTTGATCATCATTAAATAATTCACATTCTATTACTTCTGTTGATCCAATTTGACTTGATATTCGACTCTCTTTATCTATAACTTTCTCTTGCTTCATGTTAACCAAGTAAAATAAAAGAGAGAGAAAAAAAATAGAAGAGGTAAAAAGGGGCCACCGGCAAATCGGTTACAATGTATTGATTATAAATAAATTGTTAGGTGAATGAAAGAGGTTTTACTTTTTTTTTTTTTTTTTTACTGAACTGAGGGCTTTGACCCTACTATTAAAATTGATTGGATATATCATTGTAACACACAAAAAATCAGAAATAGTAAATTTTATTTTTCTTCAAAAAGGTTTTTTTTTTTTGGAAAATAAAACAAGATATAAACAAAATTTTATGTGGCAATAATTTTTTAGCATAATTGAATTAGTATTGTATTTTTTATTTTGCAACAAATAGTTTATTAGTACGCTTTTCAGATGCTCCAAACATTATGTATGTTGCTTTTTTAATCTACGATTTATAAACAGGGTTTCGTGTAGTGATGTTTGTTTTCAACAGATATGCCTCTAGAAATTAAAATTTTAATTATTTCACTCCTTTTTACATTATACAATCCAAATACAACACTACATAATACCATAGACTAATAGAATGCTTAAACAAATTATATTGATACTATCCATTTTATCAATAACGCTGGCAAAAGAAGAAATCATCAATAATATCGTTGTTTTTGGTGATTCTTATTCGGATGTTGGAAATAATCAACGATTAACAAATGGACCTGTTTGGAGCGAACATTTAGCTGTTGGATGGAACGCATCTTTGTATAGCTTTGCTTTTAGTGGAGCAGTTTGTAATAACGACATGTATTCCAATCAAGAACAACAAAAAGAAGAATTTATTCCAAGTATCACTGATCAAGTCGAAATGTTTTATAATCAAAAAAATTTAAAAGATTTAGACATGGAAGAAACTGCCATTATTTTTTGGATTGGAGTCAATGATGTATACAAAATATTTGAAAAGAATAACAATGATAATATGGAAGATACTGTGCGAGATTATCAAAAAGTGGTTGAATGTATTGGACGCAACATTGTAAATACTAAATATTTTGATGCATTGCATAAAATCATACTAACAAGTTTTCTAATAGAGAAATATCCGTAGAATATTTTCATCGAATAAATTCATCGTGTTTGGAGTACCACCCTTAGAACGTATGCCATTTTACGCCAATACAGAATTAGCATCTAGTAGGGAGACAGCTGCTAATCAATTAAATGATCAACTTACAAAAGAAGTGGAAAAAATGAATAAGCATTTACAATCATTAGAATTGGATTTAGTAGATATTCATAAAATGCTTGACGATATAGTGGATCATCCAGCAATGTTTGAAATTATAAACGCCAAAGAACCGTATTGGGATGCTTGCCAGGGCCAATGTACAGATGAAATCGATTCTTATGTTTGGTGGGACAAAACTCATTTGACAGGAGGTGTTCATCGACTGATTGCCAATAGTATTTTAATGGCAGGCTCATTAGCTCCTGAAACTTACTTGAGTGATACAGTAAACGTAAATCAGCTCCTTCGAGAACCTCATTCACCTTTTAAATCACCTATTTATAAACCAAAGAGGAATACGGGAGAAATTGATAAAATTATAAAAAAATTAAATGATGAAAAAGAACAAGAACAAAGCAAGCAAGAACAACAACATAAAGATGATTTATTAGATAATAATCGACCACAAAAATCAAATACAACAATTCCTTCAACCACAAACCATTTCATTTATTTCGGTATATCTGCTACAGTTATTGTTTCAATTGCATTTTTGTTATTTATCAAGACTAAAAGAAGAACAAGAAATCATTTGGCCGCATTGTCTGGGCTATTGAAGAGTAATACTGCTGATAGAGGTAGATTCATGCCATTGAGAAATATGGATTCCGAAACTGTTTAATTATAAAAAGTTGTCAGTCCAGTTTTTGGGTACATGAAAAACATCATACTATTCAATGTATCATTGTATCAAAAATCGAAACAATGCGCCATTTCCTGTTAGGTCTTGCTTGGCTTTTCATTATATTTGGTAGTTTTGTGCCCTTGTATTATGCTACTAATAAAGTCGTAAATTTTAACAACGAATAGAAACATTCTGATATCTTTTTTTTTTTATTCTCAATGTACATTTTGATCGAGCGTTGTATGTAAATTAATAGTATTGACAACATTCATCATTATATATACGGTATATAAGCTATGCTTTTCATCAAATATTAGTTTATTGAATTCTTCTTCTTCTTTTTTTTTTTTTTTTTCTTTTTTTTTATTTATTTCTTTTTTGATTTATTTAAAATGACTGAAAGTCAAGAATCTAACATTAATAAAGATTGGCAGGATTTGCCTCCAATTGACTCTATGATAGAAGAAGAAACTCTTCAAGATACTCCTGAGCCTACTATTAATGAATCTGCTTTTATTGAGCAAGAGCAAACATTGTCTTTTATCAAAAAACGTATAGATTTTCATTCTGCCATGTACCATCAATATTTGATGGCTGTAAATCAATCTATTTTATGTATGCAACCAGAAAATGCGGGTTCAAACCTTCCAAAAGTATCGGAATCTAGCAGCTCAAAATTCAGAGTTAAGCCTATTTCAGGTACTGGTACAATAACTGTTGTAACTAAAACTACTACTACTACCACTATTACTGGATTTCCTGTTGTAGATGATGTAAATCGAAAATCGGGCAACATGGCACAACATGTTGCACAAGAAATGTCTTGCTCATCGTCTTCCTCAAATTGCCCAGACAATAGTAATAAAGATGATGATGGTGATAATAACGATGATGGCAATGATGATTTAAATGATTCTGTTGATAGTAATTCAGAAATCGAAAATATGCCTTCTTCACAAAACAACGAATCAATAGAAACCCCTGGCAAACCAGACAAACGTTCATTTTCCGACCTTTCAAGTCAAGAAGAAAGCAATAAACCATCTTCTTTTACTAAACAGACAAAACCAAACATTAGTAAAATTACTTTTAGATTAAATACGCCAATTGAAAGGCAATCAAAGATACTGCTTTCAAAAAATAAGCGTACAACCACCTCTTATGATGCCAAAACAACAGCATATTTAAAGAAAATTTTCTTCAATTATTACAGCAAGCAATACAAATTAACCAAAGAACAGCGAGATGTTGTAATTGATAACACTGGCTTACGTTCTCGTAATGTTACATATTGGTTTTCTAATCATAAGCGTAGATTAGGCGCTGAGCTTCAGATCTATCGAAATGCTGTTAGAGAGTATGATATTAAGAATTACGATGAATTTCTGCAATGGCGACGAGATCATGATTTGCCAGAACAAATCACTCGAGAAGAAATTAAACAATATAAAACATCTAATCCAATCAATGACAGTGACAATCAAAATATGATATAAATTCATAATTACCCCATCGCATTCACTGTATAACCCCAAGTAAAATAAAATCTATAACAGATTTAAACCAAACCTTAGATTGCTTGATTGGTGATACCACCATGTTCGGTTTTCCAATTATTTTATCAGATGAAAAAGATTTTATACATATATAAAATGATAAGATTGATGGCTCCCCTTTCCTTCTTTTCTTTTTTTCTTTCTTTCTTTACCATATTAACATTATAAAAACATGGGGCAAAAGGAGCATGTCAACAAGACTGTTAGTAATCAAACATCTTGGTTGGCTTGGGTTGAATTGGCTTGTGTGGTTTTATTAAACATGTCGATCAATTTAAGATGGTTAACTTTTAGTCCTGTCGCATCTATTTCTGCTGAATATTTAAATGTTAATATATCTGCCATTACTTGGCTTTCAAATTGTGCTACTTTGATCTATATTGTTATTTGTGTTAGTACAGGTTGGGTGTTTGAGAAATATGGCATGAAAACATGCGTAAGTATGTAATGTGTGTTTATTTTCATAGTTTTATTTATTTTATTATCCATAATTTAGTTCTTATTGGCTGCTGCTACAAATATTTTGGGCTCTTGGATCAGATATTTCGGTACATTTGCACCTGTCAATCAAAGATATCCTGTTATCATGTTTGGACAGGTATGTAAAAATTTGAAAGCATTTAGTATTTTTAAATAATTTGTTACTGATCTTTTTTAAAAAATAGTGTATCGCATCTATTGCTGAACCTTTTATTATGAACATTGGTACTCATTTTGCTGCTGTTTGGTTTGCTACTCATCATAGAGTTACTGCAAATACATTACAAGGTTAACTAAATAACTAATATTTACAATGACTCATATGAATTAACCATTTTTTTTTTTTTTTTTTTTTTTTCGAAATAATTAGCTTTGCCTCTCGGTATGATTGTTGCTACACTATCAATGCCTAAATTGGTAACTTCTCCTGGTGATTTGCCTCGAGCAGTAAAGTGTTTTTTTTAAAAAAAAAAAAAAAAAAAAGTATACTGAATGAGATTACTAACTTCGATTTTTTTTTTTTTTTTTTTTTTTTTTTTTTAGCTTTTGATCACTTCTTGCATTTCCACAGCATTTGGTATCCCGTTTTTATTTTTACCTTCAGGCCCTAAAGTACCCCCAACTGAAAGTTCCAAAGTAACTCGTACTACATTCAGACAGAGTCTCAAAATTATGCTCAAGAGTAGAAATTATCTATTATTGATCTTTGTATTCAGCATTAATTTTGCCATGTTTGCTTCAATTGTATCTATAACAAGTCTTATATTTACTCCTCAGGGCTATAATAATGTCCAAGTGGGATTGTTTAGTTTTGTTAGAATTATTAGCGGTGTAGGTGGTGCAATCATTGCTGGTAGGATTACTGATTGGACAGGTAGACATGCACTTGTATTAAAGGTCGCTTGTTCAATGACAGTTGTAACTACAGTCATCCTGTATGTTCAAGGTATGTTCTAATTTAAATTATGCAGAAATATTACATAGTTTCTAATATGTTTAATTTAGATTTGGCAAATTCTTATTCTTTCGTTATGGTGTCTTGTTTCTTGAATGGCTTCTTTGTATTCTTAATCATTCCTGTTTCATTGGAATTAGCAGCAGAATGTACTTTCCCTGTTTCTGAGTCTGTTAGTGCTTCTGTGCTTTGGCTTGTATCTCAAGTTAGTTCTTTTGTCACCACGTTTATTATGGATGCTTTGCGCGCTGGCCCCGATGCTTCTCCTCCCAATAATATGAAGCATGCACTTATATATGCCATTGTTTTGGCTTGCTGTGGTGCCATTCCTTCCTTATTCCTTCGATCTGATTTGAAACGTATCCATCGAGACCAAAATGCCGTTGAAGAGGAACAAGATGATCAATCATGTCAAGATATTCGTGAAATATCTTCTGTAACTGCCGAAGAAAAGTTTGCTTAATCCTTTTCTTCCAGTTTACGATTTTAAATATTTATATAAATATAGATTCGCATATATCCTATCCCCTTTCTCTAATTAAATTACCTCATACTTGTATTAAACAAAATTAATAAATATAATCTACAATTTCAAGAATTTTTAAATGCTTCCTGGATTTTAAAAGAAATATTTGATACGTGCAAAATACTCCTTGGTATGTTAAGTATATCGTTGTAGTTTTTTTTTTTTTTTTTTTTTTTTTTTTTTTTTTTTAATATTGTCATAATCTAAAAAAAAAAAAAAAAAAATTGGAATATTGTACTGTGCATATATTTACAATTCGTTTTTATTTAATTTTGTTGTAAAGATTGTTTATATCTTCTTAGTTCCTCTACTTCACTTTCAAGAGCTGAACAAGCAATGTCGACTTGCAAATTTTGAGTAATCAAGTCTGACCATTTGTTCTCTAGTGATGCAAGTGAAGCTGCTGCTTGAGTTTGATCATTTTTACGTTCTCTATTGATTTCGAGAATTTGGTTGCGAAGGTATTCTGTGTTCTTTTTAATGTCTGCAAGATCGTTTTCCATTTGATAATTATGTACTCTCCATGCATTAGCACCATATTTTTGAAGTAATTCCAAATTAAACATACTACATTACTTCATTAATTCACTATCTCTATCACTGTATCAGTACAACATTACCTTCCAGCTTGTGATTCAAGTTGAGATTTTGTATTATTCACTGCTGCTTTCCAGCCCTCTACATCATTTTCATCTTCTGGGCCTTGAAGTTCATATCTTTTGGTATCTAAACCATTAAGCTGTTCTTTCTTTTTAATACGTTCGATTTCCTGCTTTAATATGTTGTCTTTTTCAAATAAATCAATATTTAAGGGTAAATCTGAGCGTTCTTTTCTTTTTATACGACGCATTTCTTGTTCAATCAATCTTTCAACGGTGGTTTTCATCTCTAATAAGCATAATATATTAATTATTCGTATTGTATTTTAGGAAAACTGCTCTCTTCTTACCTGCATCATCAATTTCACGGTCCACATCTAAAATCATTAACAGGTTAGAAGTATATTTATTATCTTAATGAAAGTAACTTTACATGGAAGAGCATCGATGTCAACATCTGGTCTGCTGGCTCCTTCAATAGCATTACTTGCCATATTGTTTTGAGATTCTGGATTAAAAGTAAAGAAAGCGACTCGCGTTGCCTTCAAAAAAATATTCCAAGATGGTCCTTCCAAGTTAACTGTCTTCTCCCACGTCACTTTTGGTCGGTTGTTCTAGTCACGGTGGATCAAGCCCCTAAAGTCCTAAAACTGCATAATCGAACTTACTTTTGTGAACTGTATTTAGATCATTGTTGCATGTATTATCTCTTGCTCATGCGAAAATAAGAAATTTTTCATGATATATCTTTAAGACTCAAAAGATTGAGTCTGTTGAATTAATTTGGTTTGACATTATCGTCGATGATACTATTTTCAGTTCTTACAATCAAAACGATAAATCAATATAAAGAGTGCTCATAATCGATTTGTATAAATACAGATCTTTTATGCTTTCAAAATATATTTCGTGGTCAACAACCTAGTTTTATATAACACTTTATCATTAAATCTATCAAAACGTGCAATTTTTTTTTTTTAAAAAAAAAAAATTGATATAGAACACAATGCACTACAATTTGTATTGTAAATAAAAAAAGAGGATATTTACTTATCAATTTTGGTAGCTGTAATTGCCATATATGCTAGTTTTGGCTGATTTAGCGTTATTTCTAATCTGAAATTGTCAATTAAGACACAAAACCTCACTTAAAGAAGTTAACACTTGATTCCTACAAATTAACTAGCAATTCAATGGAATGCTAAAGTATCAATTGAAGACATTGTTACATATGTAGTATGTTTTGAAACTATTAGCCAATTTGGATCAACATTCATGCATTTTTTATGCTACTTTATTTTAGTTAGGCAGAGAAAGGGAGATTTTTTTTTAAAAGTGTGCTAGACTCCTTCAAAAGCAGCAGCTCGAAAACTGAATTTTTCGCTCAATATTGGGTTTAGCTATGTCAAATTCTCAATAAGAGTGTACATTCCTCTGTGGGTCATTGATATCTGACCGAAAATTCAAAAGTTAATACTAGAATATTGGTGCATTGGCTCAACATTGACCAAACTGACTTCAAATCGTTTAAAAAAAAAACTGGGCACTTATTTGAGATATTAATTTTTTATAGTCCCAATATAGATTGCTTTAGAAGCTACTCCGCGTTTTTTGTTTCAGCAAAAAATATTAATTTTTCGTCGAGATAATTATAATAAATGTCCACAATACAACTTGAAATCTATCAGAACTGGGTTTCAAAATCGATTTGACAAATTGATCAAAAAATGATCCAAAAATGATTTAAAAAACAAAATCGTTCAATAGCTCATAAATTGCAAAATAAGCTAAGAAAGCTTATTAAATAGTTTTTGTACAGCTTAAAATTTCAAGTTTAATGAAATAAAATTTAAATAAATTTTTTTCATTACATTTTGCGTAAAATGCAATTGAAATTATAATGGTTTTTAGAATATATACACCACTTTTTATATTTATATCTTAATTTTAAATAGTTGATATAATGTACCACAAAATTATCTATCCATTCAGCTATTAATAATAGTTTTAGCTACATTTTTCATAGAGAAAATGAATTTTTTAGTACTTTTTTTTCAAGTTCGGAATTTTGAACGAGGGTATATAAGGGAAAAATTGAAGCAGAATCTGAAAAAATTTGTTTGTACACATTTTTGAGGATATTTCCACGAAAAATCAATTTTTTGAAAAAAACTAAATTGAGTCCTACAGAGTTTAACGAGATCTATAATATGAATAAAAAATAATTGTTGCTCAATTTAACGAATATTTTTTAATTTACTACAAAAAAAAAGCTAAAAAGAAGAAAAAAAAAAAGTGTTTCAAATTTTTTCATGCTTAAAAATATTATAGAACGCTTTAAAACAAGCAATTTTTATTAATATAAGTAGTTGGTATAGCTTAATTTTTTTCAGAGATTTGTCGACCCAAAGCTTCTAACAATTAGTAGTGGATCAGCGGTAAAATTCTGAAACATTAGTACTAAAAACGTTATACCAACTGCTAGGCATAGAATATTTCTGGAAACATGTTTTTAGATAAAAGCCAAAAAATTCAGGAACATTACTATATAATTTTCTCTTGATTTCATGTAGTGAAAAAGAAAGTTGAACAGGGATGAAAATTGAGACCCAATTTTTAAGGGGAAAATAGTGAATTAGACATGTTTTTTGAGGCTCTTTTAGACGTAACAAAGTAAATTTAAGAAGGTTGATATAATGTAATCAATTTATATGTATTTAGCAATGCCTGAAACTTATGCTAGTAATATTAAAAAGCGGTACAAAATTAATTATAGAAAAGAGAACACAATCTAGTGTTGAAACTAAATACTGAAAATTCATTTTTTGTAACTCAAATTTTACTCAAATAGGTTCCTACATAAAATACATTTTAACTTATGAATTATATGTAGGTTTCTCAGTAACTGGTTTTCTTTTTTCGATTAATTGGAAATAAGAGTAACTGAAGATGATGAAGTATAACTGCTTAAATTTGATAATAATATAAAAAATTGTATAAAAAACTATTGTGTTTTATTAGTGAATATCTCTAAGAGAACAAATCCAATGGCAAATGCTTAATGCTCAGTATATCATAGCAACAGAGGCGTCTCCAGTACTTACTATACCTCATTCATCATGTCGTATGTATGCGATATATCATTTTGACGTATCAACAAATAGACTTAGTGCCATTTCCGTTACCAATTCTAGCTTATAAGTAGAGGTTTTCTGGCCAAGTTGTACTGGTATACATCCCTGTTTTGTATATATTTGGTTTATAGAATTAAGCACAATTATCAGGTACAGCTTGCCAGAGTACAAATACCCAGATTAAGCAATTTTTAATCTTTGTAGCATATTGGTAATCGTTTAAAACCCTATATACTATTCAAATATTGAAGTTACTGGGAGTCCATCTTAAATTACTATGCAATACGCTGCATAAAGCTAATGTTCAAGCTTAGGGATGTAAAATAATTTCGGAGCATGCTTTGTTTCTTTATTAATATTTAGCAGTTCTATTAGAAAGTGTTGATCCAGGTATCAGAAGTGTGCCCTAGTTTGACTGAATATGTCATTACAGACTATAGACTCAGCTGTACATTTATCTTCGTCAGGTTTGATACATTTATTACATTTTCTCAATCAAAAATCAATATTTATTTGAAAAACGAAAACCCGCGAGTATATTTTAACCACCTTTATTGTACTGAATTATTGTTAGAAATCTGGTACGATCTGGACTTATTTGACTAAATCAGTGATTTGGATAGTTTTTTAATCATTCAAATTGGAAATTGCCGTTCTACTGGGAGCCGAAAAATAGTGCTATAAATTCAATTTGCATGTTTACAAGATTTATTGAGAAAAGCTTGCTGAAAATATTTCGATTTGTTAAAGATCCTGATCATTTATTGAGGGGTTCTATTAGTTTCTATTTCTCGGTATGGTACTTATTTCGGTGGATAGGATTAATCAAGTAATTAAAGATATAGCAAAAGAGTCCATAGATGATATAATAGCGGTGCAGATAGGCCAATACTGCATCTAGATGACTTCGGTCTCTACCCCCCCCCCTTTTTTTTTTCTCGGCAATAACGAAAACTTGTCGGTAGGGCCAATTTCCTAAATTATACTTCGGCAAGCAATGCAAATTTTATTGAAGCCGTTCATATAATGTATACGATGATGCCATAAACAATGCTGTACTCATTTTGATTTTGGTAGTGTAGGGGCCTCAGTATAAAATTAAAAAATCTGTAATACTTTGTCTCTTTCTCTCATTTTATACCTTCACACGCATTTGTAATTCAATCTACATATTATGGATGAAACCGAAGAGCAAAATAGATTAGCTCAACAAGAGATAGATGATGCATTGCTAAGAGAGAAAACTGTAAATGATCCAACCAATCCTACTACTATTCCAACTGAAAATCAAGTAACAAAGGAAGCCAAAAAAAAGAAGAAAGAAACTGTATCCATAATTCGACTATTTCAATTTGCCACAAAAAAAGATCTGTTTCTGATTTGTATTGCTAGCTTTTGTTCCAGTACAACCGGTGCTATTCAACCAATATCTATTTTGTTTTTTGGAGATGTTTTGAAAAAATTAGGTAAAGCTATTGTTGATGGAAGTGATTTGATGAAGGCTACAATGCCTATTATCAAATTATATGCCTATTTAGGTACTGGTGTAATGGTAGCAGCATATATTTCTAATTGTTTATGGGTTCTTACTGGTGAGAATCAAGCAAGAAAGATTCGTCAATTGTATGTGCATTCTATTTTACGCCAAGATATGAGTTGGTTCGATAAATCAGAAGAAGGATCTCTCACTACAAGACTATCTGCAGATATTCAGTTGATTCAAGATGGAATCTCCGAGAAATTTGGTCAATTTCTAATGTGTTTTGCCCAGTTTATTGCTGGCTGTTCAGTAGCTTTCAGTAAGGGATGGCGACTTTCTATTGTAATGATTGCAGTTACACCTGCTATTGCATGCACGGGAGGAGTTATGGGTATTTTAGTGACAAAGTATACGGTTGAAACACAAAATGCCTATGCCGATGCCGGTTCAATTTCAGAACAAGTATTTGCTGGCATTCGAACAGTCTATTCCTTTTCACTTCAAAACCGTTTTGCCATACGATACGAAAAGAAACTTGATAAAGCAATGAAAGCCGGTATCAAGCGTGGCATTATTCTCGGAACGGGACTCGGTATATTCATGTTTTGCTTGTTTGCCATGTACGGTTTATCATTTTGGTATGGTTCACATCTTGTACATGATCACATTATGAATGGCTCCACTGTACTAGTGGTATTTTTGGCTATGATGATGGGCGAGTTTTCTTTGTTGCAATTACCTACAAATTTAGCTGCTGTATCTTCTGCTTCTGCTGCAGCCTATAAAATTTTTGAAACAATCAAGCGTGTACCTGATATCGATACAGGTTCTCCAGATGGATTAATGCCAAACAAGGTGTTTGGTGAATTGGAATTTAAAAATGTCAAATTTAGATATCCTACGAGACCTGATATAGTTGTTTTGAAAAACCTTAGTCTTAGGATTAAGCCTGGAATGACCGTTGCCTTTGTTGGACCTTCAGGATCTGGAAAATCAACTAGTGTACAACTTTTGCAACGATTTTATGACCCAATGTCTGGTTCTGTTAGTTTAGATGGTAAAGACCTTAAAGATTTAAATGTCAAATGGCTCCGTCAACAAATCGGTGTTGTATCTCAAGAACCAGTACTTTTTAATACAAGTATTCGTCAAAACCTTATGATGGGAAGTGCCGATCGTAATATTAGTTTAGAAGAAATAACTATTGCTTGTAAAAAGGCCAATTGTCATAGTTTTATTAAGCAATTACCAAAGGGTTATGATACACTTGTTGGTGAGCATGGTGGTATGCTTTCAGGTGGGCAAAAGCAGAGAATTGCAATTGCTCGTGCCATCCTTAAAAATCCCGCAATTTTATTATTAGATGAGGTAAATTTTATTCAAATTAACGTAAAATTCTAGGCGCTGACTAGTTTAAAAATGTAATATTTAGGCAACTTCTGCACTTGATACTTTATCAGAAAGACTTGTACAAAAAGCATTAGATGAAGCAGCAGCAGATCGTACAACAATTGTGGTTGCACATCGACTTTCTACTGTACGTTATGCTGATTTGATTGTAGTTATGGAGCATGGTGATCTTATTGAGCAAGGTACACACAATGAATTGATTAAAAAAGGTGGTGTCTATTATGAATTGGTAAAGAAACAACAAATTCAAACCTCTTTTGAAGATAATAACCGCAAGACAAAGCAAGAAGAAGAAGACGATGATAAAGTTTTGTTACGTAATGAAGCCATTGAGGTTAATAGAAAGAGTTGTATTGAATTAAACCGTGCATCTAATTCCTCAACAATTGCAAGTGCTACTGTAACAAGAAAAAGTCGCTTTTCTTTTATTGATGGATTTGAAGAAAGGTTACTTCGTGAAAAAAAAGAAAAGAAGAATTGCAAAAAGATGAAGGCACCGGTATGGAAAGTATTCAAACAAATGCGTCCTCAATGGGGTTGGATTGTATTAGGTTCTGTTGGCGCTTGTATTGCTGGCACAGTCTTTCCATTATATGCTTTATTCTTTGCCAAGGTTATCACAATGTTAAACGAAAATGATGATAAAGATTACGGACCATTGGAAGGGCCAAATATGTATTCATTTTTATTTGTTATCTTGGGAATGTTTGCTTTCCTAGGATTTGCTCTTCAAACTGTATCTTTTGAAATTGCTGGTGCAAAGTATACCAAGAAGTTAAGAAGCATGCTCTTTGTTGCATTTATGAAACAAGAAATTGGGTATTTTGATAAAGACGAGAATAATGTGGGCTCGTTAACATCAAAGTTAGCTATCGATGCCAAAAATGTCAATGAAATGATTACCCGTGCATGGCCAGATGTTGTCCAAATTACTTTTACCTCTGTAATTGGTAAGCGTACAAAATAATTAACTTCTATATACTGATATTAACATTCATTTTTATAGGCTTGACAATTGCTTTTATGCATAGTTGGAAACTTACGTTGATTATCATGTGTATGACACCTCTTATTGTTGGTGCAGCTGGTTGGAACTCCAAGGTGCAAGAAGGCTTTGAGGGAAGCACTAAAGAAGCTAATGAGCAATCTGCCGAAGTCGCAAGTGAAGCCATTAAAGAAATTCGTACTGTTACAGCTCTCAACAAGCAATTCCATTTTGAAGAACGATATTACAATGCTACTGAAAGGCCACATCGATTGGCACAACGTAAGGCTTATACATCTTCAATTGGGTTTGCATTACTGCAAGGTACATCTCTTTACACAAATGCGGTGGCATTTTACGCAGGTTCTAAGCTTATTACCCAAGGCAATCTTGAACTAAACAATATGGTGATTACAATGATGTCAATCATGATCATGGCTGATGGCGTAGGAAGAAGTAGTATCTTTGTTTCAACATTTGCTAAAGCTAAAATTGCTGCTGTTACTACATTTGAAGTACTCAATCGTCAACCAGCTATTGATTCTGAATTGGAAGGCATTGAACCTGAGGGAGAAGATATTGATGGTGATATTGATTTTAGTAGTACCGGTTTCCGATATCCTGCAAGACCTGATATCCCTATTTTCAATGGAGAGTTTAACTTGAAAGGCAAACGTGGACAAACTATTGCTCTAGTTGGTCCTTCAGGTTGCGGTAAATCGACAACAATCGGTATGTTACAGCGATGGTATGATCCTTTTAGCGGTACAGTGCGACTTGATAATCATAATGTGAAATCCTTCTCTCTCAAAAATTTGAGAAGCCATATGGCACTTGTATCTCAAGAACCTGTATTATTTGACTTATCAATTGAAGACAATATTCGTTTTGGCGTTGATGATTCAAAATCAGTGACACAAGAGCAAGTTCATGAAGCATGTAAAGCAGCAAATATACATAAATTCATCACAAGTTTACCAGATGGTTACAATACTCGAGTGGGTGATAAGGGATCCCAATTATCAGGAGGACAAAAGCAAAGAATCTCAATAGCTAGAGCTTTGATCCGTAAACCTAAAGTATTATTACTGGATGAAGCAACATCTGCGTTGGATAGTGAAAGCGAAAAACTAGTTCAAGCAGCATTAGACAATATTATTCAAGAAGGTGGCCGTACAACCATTACAATTGCTCATCGATTATCTACAATTACAAATGCTGATCTCATTTGTGTTATCAAAGATGGACGAGTTATTGAACAAGGAGGCCATTGGGAACTGCTAAAACTTAATGGCGTTTACAAAAGCCTTGTACAGCAACAATCATTAAACACATCTTGAAGTTTTTTTTTTTTAAATAGCCGCCTTTATGAATATCGTTTTCTTGTACTTCCTCCCTCTCTTTTCTTTTCATCATAATTATACATATTTACATATCCTTAATAAATGTTATCATGAGCCACTACCAAAATACAGATTTTAATGAACCGTATTCTTCAGTTTCGTTTCAATACAAACAACCAACTTCACCATATCCATATAATAACAACAATACAGATCCCAACAAGAAATCAATTTTCCCAAAGAAACAGCAAGTTTCTCGTTGGCTTCGACTTCATCAAAAAAGCCTTTTGTTAGTAGCATTTTTTATCATGTTTGTTCTCTACTGTATGAAAGGTATTATTTCAAACTACATGACATTTATTGCAATCAAAATGGACAATACAATGTTTGATCGTGGATATGTATCTTGTGGACTTCTTAGAAAGCAGCCTATGCTTTTTGTTCAAGATACTCATAATGTACAAGTAGTTTGGGAAATGAATTGCGGAATGTCTAACAAAGAGATGACTTTAATTTATTGGACGGATATCAATGATAAGAAAGTTATTGGACCTGTGGACCCAAAAGTATTAGATCCATTTCACACTGTTTATAAAACTACCATTGGACCTCTTTCAGCTGGGCCTGTTCATTATTCTATTGAATTGACAAAGAAAAACAAAAAGAAAAAGACTTTGGCAAAACATACATTTGACTGGTTTGCTGATATCAATCAACAACCTATCCGTATTGCTGCTTTGGCCGATAATCAATTTGGTATGATGACCTTTTCATCGTTACTGCGTCAAATTCGTAAATTTCCACAACGACAAAAACCCCATTTTTTACTACATGCAGGTGATGCAGTGCAAAATTATCCATCACTTCGTCAATGGCAAACAGATTTTGCTGCACCTTTAGCAATGCATGGACTCAGTCAAAAGATGCCTTTAATTTACGCCCATGGAAATCACGATTACGATTCTGTTGGCGAATACATTTATACTCGCAGCCAAGACCCAGAAACCCCATGGTTCTCTTTTTCCATGGCCAACGGTGCCATAAGATTTATTATTTTGGATAGTAATATTGATTGGGAGCTACAGGATCAGTGGTTGAGACAAGAAATCGAATCAGAATCGTTTAAGCAGGCACAATTTCGTATTGTAGTTGTACATGTGCCACCATTTTTAGAATATTGGGATCCTGAGGCTTGGTTTCAGTTACGACAAAGTGAGTGGGGTTCTTTTATTAAGGATCGTTATGTGCCTTTATTTGAAGAAGGAGGTGTTGATCTTGTAATTTCTGGCCATCAACACAATTATGAACGAGGTGAACGAAATGGAATTCATTATGCTATTATTGGTGGAGGTGGAGGCGACCTTGATTACGATCAAGTAAAGGATTGGGGCATGTATGAAGCCAAATTATTGGATTTCCATTTCGTTATGCTTGAATTTAGACCTCCTTCTGTAGAAGATTCAACTGATTCATGGACCTTACAATGGGATACATTTAATGTAAATGGAAAAAAAGTAGACTCTGTACTGATGGTTGCTCACCCAAAACAAATACATCAAAAAAGCGACCAAAACAGCGACGAGGAAGTAAAAGAGATAAAAATTTAGAATTTTAAACTATCAAATATCATGTACATAGTTGGAAATAAAATATACCTTATTATATTAATATTTTTGAAAAGTTACAAAATTGAATTGTTTGAGCTTAAAATCAACCTTAACAATACTTTAAACAGCAATTTATATTCATAAACCACCTGTAAATCAGAGCTTTATTTTATGGCATACGTTACATAATTTGATTTCTAGAGTTTCTAAGGCTTAATTTTGAGTTTCCAGTAAAAGAAATATATATTTCAAAGTCTTTCATAATACAGTAAAAAGTCTCAATAAAAGAAGGCTCCTATTTTTATTCTCAGCCATCATGTAAAAATTTTAAAGGATTTTATTTTTACATCAAATTTACCTCTTTTGAAATTCAACTTTTTTATAATAGTGAGAGACATATATATGTGCACTCTCATAATTTTTATTTGGCTCTATTAAGCTTTTTTCAAGAAAAATGCACAACCAGATGCTATTGTTTTACCAAAATACCACATAATCTGCTACTTTAAACAGCGTCAATTTCATGGTTTTTGGGCATCTATGATGGTCTAAAGTATACCAAACGATTGCTTTCAATAAGCAAATTCATTACAATGCCTTTTTGTCAAGTTTTTAAATTTTTTGTTTCTGGTCGATTTTGTTTGATTTGGGTCGAGCAAGTATAAGGAAAATTTCGTAATTTTGAAAAAACTCGACTTTTAGCCACAAAATCGAGGGTTTTTACAAGGTATATATTTATACAAAATGACTGCAAAAACATGCTCTTTTCCTTAAACAAATTTATTTTTAACTTTTGCGCAATTTTTTTTTTGACTTTTTCCCCAGAAACCGATTTTTAAATATTTGGAAACATCTCAAAATTTTGTGAGCAAAATTGTCAAGATACTAGTACCATAAGATGCGCTTTCAAAAGTAATACAAATTCCATCTAATAAGTATAGCACTATACTTGTAAGGTTCCTGCATTTATTCTCAAAAAACTCTAAAAATTTTGAAACTAGGCTTTTTTTTTTGGATTATGGACGATTTGACATTTTTGATTTCAAATCCCGAAAACGATAGAAAAGTGCATCGTTTGTTTCTCTTATGAGTTCTGAGCCAACAACTTGAGCTTGATGCCTAGTTCTTGTATGCATGGGTTTTATGGGACTCCTTCAATAACTAAGCTTTTTTTTTTTCATCAAATTATAGTATAAATCAGTCCGCAAACGAGATTTAGTCGCCATATATACAAAAACGCCATGATATGATGTACGAGCAAACTGTTGATTCTTATTGCAGTAACTGAAAATTAACATAAACAGTTTTCTCTCTTTGATTACAGACGCTATTTGATTACTGAATTTTTCTTTTATTTATATATAATTTACATGTACTTTTCTAAAAAGTTATTCAAAGGACCTTGTTGTAATTGTGTCCACATTGACATTCCTCTACGTTGAACCCATCTACCGTTCAATTTCTTTGCATTTTTAGCATTGTTTCTAGTTCTTTGTCCACGTACAGGTAAACTCATGGCATGTCTTCTACCGACAAAATTATTGATATTACGATGGTGCATAACTTGCTCTCTAACTTGTCTCTTCAAATCGGTTTCGATAGTCATATTAGCCAATGTGTTTGTTAATTCGTTGACTTGAATTTCACTTAATTCGATAACTTTTAATGTAGGTGGAATAGATAACTTTTGACATAATTTATTGGCTGTAGGTTCACCAATACCATAGAAATATTGAAGTGCTGTGCTGTTGCACCGCAAAAAATATATTTTTTAATATGGTAAATTATGAAATAAAATTTTACATGAACATACCTCACTAATTTTCTATCAGGTAAATTGACACCAAGTAAGTGAAGCATATTATTATCAATATATAAATATGAAAAGGGGAAAAATAATAATAAAAAAAAAAAGATACTAGGCAAGTTCAATTGGAGTTTTTTCGGACCCTAGTCGACAAAGGCAAGGTATAACATTGAGGGGTTGGTAATTTATTCAAAGCCACTCTTTCCAGACCTTCAAAATGTGATCCTCTTTTGATTGCAGGACAAGAGTCACAGAAGGTTTTTTTTTTCAACAAGAATAAGCATTCAAAGAGGCCCTTTCTTCTCTATAAAATCTATTAGCAATGTCTCGTCCAGAACATATTGCCCCACCAGAGATTGTAAGTTGAAAAAAATGAACGAAAATCTATAGTAATTAACATGCATTTTATTGAAGTTTTATGGTGATGATGAAGCCAGAAAATACACCGACAAGTAAGGGCAAATCAATAGATGCAATTTGACAGATCATTGATAATTTAACATAGCTCACGTATCACTGCTATTCAAGCAGAAATGGCATATCGTGCACTTGAGTTATTGAATTTATCAGAAGGACCTAAATATTTGTTAGATATCGGATGTGGTTCCGGTCTTAGTGGAGAGATTTTAGAAGAAGAAGGTCATATTTGGGTAGGCATGGATATTTCGCCATCCATGTTGGATGTTGCAAATGAAAGAGAAGTTGAAGGAGATTTATTTTTACAAGATGCTGGACAAGGAGTTGCTTTTAGACCTGGTACATTTGATGGTTGCATTAGGTAAAACTGAAATGATATATTGGTTTAGGGCAAATAGTTAATATTTATATAGTGTTTCTGTTCTTCAATGGCTTTGTAATGCAGATAAAACTATCAATCGACCAAAAGCTAGACTTCAAAGATTTTTCACAACATTATATGCATCATTAGATAAAGGAGCAAGAGCTGTTTTCCAATTTTATCCCGAAAATGATGATCAAATTCAATTAATTATTGATGTAGCCACAAAATGTGGTTTTGAAGGTGGTTTATTAGTTGATTATCCCAATTCTAAAAAAGCCAAAAAGTATTACTTGTGTTTATTTGCAGGTGTACAATCCGGTGTCAAAAATCAAATGCCTAAAGCATTGGGTGAAGATGGAGAAATGCACCCTGATGAAGCTAGATCAATTCAATATGAAAAACGTAGACAAGTATCTAAAAAGAGAAAAGGAGGTCGCAACGCAGTGAAAGGCAAGGAATGGATTAATAATAAGAAGAAGGTTGCTCGTGATAGAGGTGATAAAGTAGTTGCTAATGATTCCAAATTTACTGGACGGAAGAGAAAAATTAGATTTTAATCATCCTCCAATCAATTTTTGCTTTACCCCTATAAATAAACCATTTTTCTTACTGCCACACAATTTTTGACCTTGTACAATGATCACACAAGAGTAGATAAAAATAGTCATTTTAACGGGAACGGAGAAGCTTTAAAAGATTTTATTATCAACAAGTTTTGAATTCTGTATATCTTATTTTCCTTCCTTTATTCTTTTATATTTATTCGATCTGATTAAAAAATAAATAAATAAATCAAATTTGTTACCATGGCAACAACAAATAAATTTGATTTATCTGATCAAGATCAAATTACAGAAGATAGCTTAACTCGTTGTTTAAAGACTGGTTTCACTTCTAATGTGATTTACTCTCGTATAAGTGATTCTGCTATTGTAGCTATGAATCCATACAAGCAAATGCCATCACAAAGTTTACAATATGTTGCAGAATATAAAGATACTGGCTCAGATGCTATGGAACCATTACCAACACATATCAACAAATTGACAAATCAAGCTTATTTACATATGAGACGCACTGGTATTGATCAATCGTTGTTACTGAGGTAAGTAAAATTTACTATATTTTATATATTAGAATGAAAAGGGGAGCGGAAAAAGTGGTTGTGACCCATCGATAATGATGGTGGTGTTAAAAAGGATGAGGCGTCGTTTATTTTTTATTATTTTTTTGCTATATTTGGAGGAGGGGTAAAATGAATTGAATGAAAATGTGAAGGGGCTTTTATTACATTTCTATTTGGTTTTCGTTGTACGAGAAAAACCAAATATTGGGAGATTATCAATGATTTTATTGCTTTATGAATGAATAGTATTGATCTCTCTTTTTTTTTATTTTGAATACAATACTTTGATTATTTCCACACATTTAAAGTACTTAATGGAACAATGAATTTGGTGTGGTTTATATATATATATATATATATATAAAGAAAAAGAAAAAGAAATATAAGGTTCAAGGGGAAACGGAGGAGGGGATCGGGGAGGCAAAAATGATATTAGAATGAAACAACATCCCACTGACTTTTTTTTTTTTACATTTAGTGGTGAATCAGGAAGTGGAAAAACCGAATCATTTAAATCAGTATTAAGTCATCTTGTACAATTATCATCTCAAAAGAAGGAAACTAAACTTCAGGCACAAATTGTCAGTGTTCAAACTGTTTTAGAAGCCTTTGGTAATGCCCGTACAAGTTTAAACGAAAATGCGTCTCGTTTTGGAAAGTATTTGGAATTGCAATTTAATGAGCGAGGTCGTATGGTAGGTGCCAAACTCCTCAACTATCTATTGGATAAGTCCCGGGTAACTGAATGCCAAGGTCATGAACAAACATTTCATATATTTTATCAATTATTTGGAGGCATATCAAATGAAGAAAAACAGATTTTGCAACTAGATGATGATTTAGTTTACAAGTATATACCCAGAAATATGGCTGCTGCTGGTGGTGAAGCAAATCAATTCCAAAATGTGAAACAAGCAATGAAAGTTCTTGGTATTAATAAGAAATATCAAGCCAGAATCTGGCAGTTTTTGGCTTGTTTACTTCATCTTGGTCAGCTTGAATTTGTAGATGATTCTTTTGTTCAAGAAGCTGCTTTTGTCAAAAATGCTGCTACCTTAGACCTTTGCGCTGATTTTCTAGGTGTTGATCCTCGGGCTTTAGAGAATATTTTCACATACAAGACACAATTGATCAAAAAGGATATCACAACATTGATTTTGGATTCTGTAGGTGCTTCTAAACAAAGAGATGAAATTGTTAAATCATTGTATTCTCTATTATTTACATGGTTAGTGGAATATATGAATACCAAGTTATGCAGTGATTCTGTACACAATTTCATTGGTATTTTGGATTTACCTGGGCCTAGATTACATCAAACATCAAACAGTTTCAACTCATTTTGTATAAATATTGCCAATGAGCGCCTTCAACATTTCTGCCAACGCTCTATTTTTGAAACAGATGTAGAGGAATATCGTATGGAAGGATTAACGGTACAAGATGTGCCTTATTTCAATAATTTGCCCTGTGTTGAATTGTTAACTCGTCCAAAGCAAGGTTTATTAGATATTGTAAATCATTATGTAAAATCTTCTTCATCAACTGATATTTCAATGGTTGATTCATTTATTAAATACAATAACACTCATGCTTCTTTTGGAACAAAACAAGCAGATACAGGAGCAAGACTATTTACTATTCAACACTTTGCAGGACAAGTTGCTTACAATCCAACTAATTTCCTTGAATCCAATAAGGATATCTTAAATGCTGATTTAGTACAATTGATTCGTGGAAGTGAAACATCTCCAGCCTCATACAATAGTTTTGCTTTGGAATTATTCGCTAATAATTCGATTCATACTGAAAATCACCCTAATCAAACTACTGCCATTTTGAATGCACAACAACCAAGTGGTCCATTGCGTGGTCCCTCAATGAGACGAACAAAATCAACAAAACGTAGAAGATCAACCTTAGAACCTACACCAGAAGAACCTACGTCAACCACAACAAAAAAGAATAATGTTTCCATGGTATTATCACAACTTAATACAGCAATGGATGATTTGTTCACTACACTCGATGAAACAGTACATTGGTTTATTTTCTGTATAAAACCAAATGATAATGGAGCACCAAATCAATTTGATAGTAATCGTGTTAGGTCGCAAGTTAGAGCTTGGGGTATTCCACAAATTTGTCAGCGTTTGAAAATGCAATATACCAGTTTCCTATTCCATGATGAATTTTTGGAAAGATATGCATCAGCATTAAAGAACAATGGTCTGGACCATTCTGGTGATGCAAAAGAGCAATGTGAAGCTGCCATTGCTCTTTTTGGATGGTCTGATAAACAAGCCATAATTGGTGAAACAAAGGTATTTACTTGCATAATTATTTTTTATGTAATAGAATATATGATATTAAGTTAATTATTACTTAGATTTTCTTAAGTGAATCTGTTTGGCAAGGATTAGAAGATGGTTTGCGTACAATTGAAAAGGTAGATCAAAGAAAATTAAAGGATGAAAAGAGAGTTACAGAAAACATGGCTACACTTGCTGCTCCAATGATGAATATGGATAGAGATCAAAGTTCAGATACTTTGTCTCAAATTTCATTTGGTTCAAATACTGAATTCTTGTTACCTGCTGGCGGTGCTGCTCATTCTGATTATAATTTATCTGATCATCGTCGATATGATAACGCTGCTGCTGCTGCTGCCGCTGCTGGTTTACCATTACCTAGAGGAGCAGGTGGTGCAGGATCTATTTATACTGATGATCAGCGTTCTTTTCTTTCGGATGATGATTATCACGACCATCAACAACACAGTAGTTTTCATGAAACAGATTCTCAGTATGGTGGATCTGACTTTTATGGTCGTCAAGCTAATCCAGAGATGAAACAAATTTTAACTAGTGCGGTAGTAGAAGAAGAAGCACCTGAAGAAGATGAAAAAATGTCTCGAGCTCGTCGACATTGGCTTAATTTTGTTTGGTTTATGACCTGGTGGATCCCTACTGTCTTTTTAGTTATGTGTGGTAAATTGAAGCGTCCTGATATTCAAATTGCATGGCGTGAAAAGATGACTCTATGCCTTTGCATCTTTTTAGCATCTGGTTTCATTATTTGGTTTTTAGTTTTTTTTGGTACATTGGTATGTCCTCATCAAGATGTATTCTCTACATCTGAATTACAAAGTCATTCTGATAAAGATAATGCATATGTTGCAATTCGTGGTGAAGTATTTGATTTAACAAAGTTTGCTCCACATCATTGGGCTGGTCAAGTTATTCCTCAAGATTCTGTTTTAGAGTATGGTGGTAAAGATGCTTCTGCATTGTTTCCTGTTCAAGTATCTGCTTTATGTCAAGGAACTACAGGAACTGTTTCTCCTTATGTTTCTCTTGATTTCAATCCTAATCTCACTGATACCAATGCTCAATATCATAACTTTTTACCAAACTCTGGCGATCCTCGCCCTGATTGGTATTTCCAACAAATGACCTATCTTCGTAAAAATTATAAACTTGGCGCAATGGGCTATACTCCAAAGGATATATCTACACAAGCAACAAATTCTGTTGATATGTCTGGCATAAAAACTACTCGTCAATGGGCTATTTTGAACGGCAATGTTTATGATTTAACTTATTATATTCTTGGTGGTCGTCGATTTGATTTACCTGATGGTGCCACTGCTCCTGATAGCTCTGAATTGAACTTTTTGGATAATTCGGTTGTAACATTGTTTAGTCAAAAAGCTGGTCAAGATATTACTGATAGTTGGAATGCACTTCCTTTGGATGCAGATCTCAAATATCGTCAAGAAGTATGTTTGAGAAATTTGTATTACGCTGGTAGTGTTGATCAACGTAATTCTGCTAGATGTTTGTTTGCAGAATACTTGCTGCTCATTGTTACAGTATTCTTGTGTTTGGTTATTGTATTCAAATTCTTGGCTGCTCTGCAATTCCGTACTCGTCGTGAACCTGAAAAGCACGAAAAGTTTGTCATTTGTCAAGTACCATGTTATACTGAAGGTGAAGAAGAACTTAAAAAGACTATTGATTCCATCAGTGCCTTGCAATATGACGATAAGCGTAAACTATTGTTTATTATCTGTGATGGTATGATTATTGGTGGTGGTAATGATCGTCCTACTCCTCGTATTGTACTTGATATATTGGGTGTTGATCCCAACATTGATCCTGAGCCATTGTCCTTCTTTTCAGTTGGTGAAGGCCAAAAGCAACATAATATGGGTAAAGTCTATTCCGGCCTTTATGAATCTCGAGGTCATGTTGTGCCTTATATTGTTGTTTCTAAAGTTGGTAGACCTAGTGAAAGACAAAAACCTGGTAATCGTGGAAAGCGTGATAGTCAACTGGTTCTTATGAACTTCTTAAATAAGGTCCATTTTAACTCTCCAATGGCACCTTTTGAATTAGAATTATACCATCAAATCAAGAATGTTATTGGTGTTAATCCTAGTTTCTATGAGTTCATTTTGATGGTAGATGCAGATACTGAAGTTATGGCTGATGGTCTGAACCGTATGGTCTCTGTTTTCGCTCATGATTCTAAAATTATTGGTCTTTGTGGTGAAACTGTACTATCAAATGAAAAAGATAGTTGGGTTACTATGATTCAAGTTTACGAGTACTTTATTTCTCATTATATGATCAAAGCCTTTGAATCTTTATTTGGTACTGTAACTTGTTTGCCTGGTTGTTTCTCTATGTACCGTATTCGTGCTCCTCAAAAAAATCAACCTCTTCTTATTTCAAATCAAATCATTGAAGATTATGCTATTAATAAGGTTGACACATTGCACAAAAAGAATTTGCTTCATTTAGGTGAAGATCGTTACTTGACTACCTTAATCTTGAAGCATTTCCCCAATTACAAGACTAAATTCGTATCCGATGCCAAGTGTGCTACTGTTGCTCCTGATCAATGGAGTATTTTACTCTCTCAACGTCGTCGTTGGATCAATTCTACCATTCATAATTTAGGTGAATTAGTCTTTTTGCCTCAACTCTGTGGTTTCTGTTGTTTCTCTATGAGATTTGTGGTTATGCTCGATTTAATCAGTACACTAGTTCAACCTGCTATTGTAGGATACCTTGTTTATCTTATTTACATGTTGGCTACTTCAACTTCTGGTGTACCTGTAATGTCAATCATCACAATTGCTGGTGTTTATGGTCTTCAAGCAATTATTTTCTTGCTCCACAGAAAATGGGAGCATATTATTTGGATGATTGTCTCAATTTTTGCTATTCCTGTATTCTCATTCATGATCCCTATCTATTCTTATTGGCATTTCGATGATTTCTCATGGGGTAACACTCGTGTCGTAATGGGCGATAAAGGTAGAAAACTTGTTATGGCCGATGAAGGCAAGTTTGATCCTAAATCGATACCTGTAATGACTTGGGATGAGTACGAAAAAAGCATGTATGATGATGAATTGAATGGTGGTGGCTATTTCAATGATAATGCTTCAGTAGGTTCCCATGGATCCCAACGATCTGGTTACAGCCAAGGCACATATTATAGTCATCAAAGCTATATCAGTAAACCTGGTCAGCAATATAATCCTATGGCAACTAGCAATCAATCTTTTATGATGCAACCTCAATCTGTAAGAGCTGCTTCACCAGCTTTTAACAATAATTTACCACCCTATCAATCACCTACTCCTGGTTATTCTACACCACCACCTATGTCAGGCTACCAAACCCCTCTTCCTCCTGGTCAATATACCAGATCTCAGTCGCCATTCCATTAAAAAAAACCTTAATTATTTCTTGTTAACTTCCTTTTTATCAAAATCACACCCGTATATATTCATTTAAATCAACGTATTATATACTTTTGCATATATTTCTTCATAAAATAGTTTTTATAAAACATGTTAATTTTATTATTTGTGTATATTTGATGTTGCACATACTACGGCAACAAAGACATTTGTCAGTAAAAGGAATGGTATTGCTGCGTTCATGTACTGCCACAAGCAATCTTTCTTCTGGCTATTACATAGTTTTTTTTATTGATAATAAATGCCTTGTTTCTCATTCAGTATTGGGATTCTTTCCAAATATAACTTCTAATCACAGGTTTCTTTTATATTGTGTATGACTATTAATATACAGCCTGGACTCGTTACAATGAATTGAAAGTTATAGTTTTATTTCTCATATTGTTTTTCGTAGTTTTCAATCTTCAGCGCCAGGAACGTGTTCTCTTTTCTATAGCCATCCTTATACTAAGCACGCTTTATGTATACTCTAAAAACTGTTAGATAGATATGAATTAGTCGCAATATACTACCTATTCCTAAATTTATTTTATTTCTCACGAAAAACTCAAAAACGGGTAAAATTCACTGCTTTTTCCTTAAAAATGGCCCTCACTTTTCATCACTTCTTTACTTTTTTCCCACTAAATAATCCCAAGATAACATTATATGCTAATGTACCCGAGATGTTTAAGTTTAATCCAAAAATGAGTATCCAAAAACACCCTACATTTTACAGTTGGTATAACCTTTTAGTGCTAATGTTTCAGATTTTTACACTTCTTTTACTTTTTTAAAAAAATTTTTTTTTGAGCTTTCATATCTCTACAAAAAATTAAGTTATGCCAACACCTTTTAATAAAAAAATTTATTTGTTTTAAAGCAATCTATAACATATTTAAGTATAAAAAAACTTGGAGCACCTTTTTTAATAACCTCATTTTTTCGACCGTTTTATGTTTTATAGCAGATTACAAAATACTGGTTAAATTAAGCAGCAGTTACTTTTTATTCCTGTTGTAAATCTCAATAAGTTCAATTAGTTCTAATTAATATTTTAAAAAAAATAGTAATTTTTCGTATAGATATTCTCAAAAATGTGTAGAAAAAGAATGCCCTCGATTTTGCTCCCAAAAAAGACCAATTAACCCTCGTCCTAAATTTTAAGTTTGAGTAAAAAAGCAGATAAAAATCGTGATTTTCTATAAGAAATGGAATCAAAATGTTCAGTAATAGCTACGTTGATAGATAATTTTACCGCTTATTATTATAATAATTTTTATTTGAGAAATGCATATTAAAAGTGGCGCGTATCTGTAGTGATTAACATTACATAACAGTAACATTACGGCCTACCGGATGAGTTTTTGAGAGCATCGATACTCTCATAGGAGCTCATTTTTCTTAGTAAATGGATGTGCTCACACGAGCATATCCATAGACTTAAATGAGTGTATATTTTACAGAAAAAAACGTCCCAAAATGTGCTCATAAACAATAAAAAATCTGATCAAAAAATATTGAAAATGGGAAAAAAAAGCACCCGAAATGCATTGGTTTTATTTCATAACTTTACAACGGTAAACGCTTTTTTGAAGTATATATTATTGAACTGTCGTATTGTTATAGTGGTATATCAATTTATCTAACGTATAAATAATTTAATTGATGAATTAACCTCCATAAAATACTAACAATGTCCAATCGTACGCAAATGGTAGAATTCATCATGGCATAAACTGCTTTTTTAAAAAGCGTGGCAACGCCTCAAACTATAAACTAATTACAGAAAGTCTTAGTTTTAATGAAATTCGTGTACATTTTTTTTTAAGATTACAGTAAATAACGAAGTTGTTTACTAAAATAAAAAAAATATAAAAATAAAAGCGGTAGAAATACAATTATAATCAGCTAAAGTTTTATTACAAAAGATTTCTGAAGATTAAATATAATTGAAAAAGTATGAGGGTATTTATAGTGATTTAGAGAACTTGTATACCATCAGACTTGAATGGAGTAATCTTCTAATTTTGAGTTGTTGTTACTAATATTATATTGAAAGGATAAATCATGCGAAGCATCGACCATAAAGGGTTATATGTCAAGTGCGACAATGTGGGCCTTTTGGGAGCTATTGGCTATATCTATTTAGGTAACCTTGATTTTAAGGTGTGAATTCTAATGTGTGCTTGAAATCTTATTCATTGGTAGTGTAAATATGACACAGGGGAATAGTTGATTAAACCTAATATCTTTGATATTTTATTTATTGAATTAGGTAAAATACTTCTTGGTATATATGTCATTTGTGTAATCGATTGCACTGTGATCAAGGGTGCTATCGTTCACATGACATGTATTGGTTCGAAAGTATTTTGTATTTTCGCATGCGTTTGTTATTGTGTTCACTTTGAGTATCTCTTTATTATTGCTGCACTTTAATATTTCAAGTGGCATGAACTCTGTGAGTAATACTTGTAAATTAAGTTATTTTATGATTATCAAGCTTTTAGTATGTAATTCCACTGCAAAGATGAATAAAAGAATAAAAATAAAATATATCGCTTACAATTAGTAATGCATGCAGTAAAAAGGAGTTAAATTTATAAAAAAAAAGCTTAAAAGAGATACTGGTTAAATCCTTCTTTATTCAGTTATGGATAATCTACAATAAAATGCTATTACTACTTCTCTATTTATACTATTTGGCAGTTGTTTTATCAACTGTCAGTTATTCCGTAATTTTGAATATTTTGTTGAGTTGTTGGGTTCTTGATTTACTTAATCCAGAAAGGCTTTTTAATTTGTTTTTGACAACAGATTGTCAAACATGCGTTCAGAACAGCCCTTACTTGTTTTATTTGATTCGCATGTATTTTAGGTTTTTTTTATTTATGATACAATACATTATGAATATCCTTAGTATTTTTGATATTTTGGAATACCCTTGATTGTTTACAATTTATAATATATTCATAATCTCTTATTTGGATTGCATGGCATGGTTTCAAATGAGATGGCTTTTAATTTATTATGTGGGGAAACACTACCTAGTTCAGCACAATGCATACGCATATATAAAGCACACTAGAAGTAAACAAAAAAAGTCAATTCTCAATAGACTATAAAAAAATTAAATTTCATACCTTTTTATGTAAAATAGCAGGCTATATGTGAAGGCAATATATTACCATAAAAAAATGCATTCACTGCTGACACGAGAAATTTGTTATATCGTAATTAATAAGAATTAGACAAGAGTAAAAAGTGGGTTTTTTTCAATGTAGTAAATGAGATTGTATATAAAGGAGATCATCAAGGTGATACAAATAGTTATTAATAATGTGACAATAACAATATCCTGAGAATACAACTACAGTAGAGCCATATCTATATTCTGATATAACAAAAAACTGGTAAAATTTCTACTACAACTACTAGTTAAATTACATAAAAACATATGCTTGTAATTTCCGAAAACAAACAACGGAACAACAGAATTTCAGTTAAAGTGCTATAAAGTTTCATTATATTCGTATCATTAAAAATATAATATTCCTCGCGCTAAAATAAAAGAGGTTGAAGAAAAGAAACGATTTTTTTTAAATGAAGAGCTAAAATCGTTTATGGTCTATCAGAATTACGACATTTTGAAATTAGAAAATCTTTGGCAGATCTAGGAAGTTTCATTGTTCCGTAACTGGTTCCTGTCTATCAGGACCTAACAATGAAACATAGCTTATAGCAATATAATACTATTACTGAATCATAACATATTACATCTCTACACATTTATCAGTTAATAATAATTCATACTACTGTTTCTAATGGAACTCGGTCCATTAGATCTTATTACATATATTCAATAACAGCTATTATATAAGCCTCTGCTACAAAAACGTAATTAAAAGAGAAGGTAGAAATGGGAAATACAATTATAACTCTTCTAAGTTTATTAAAAGTAAAGCAAGGATTCATCAGTTCGATGGATCATTGTAATATTTATATTAAATGTCTAATTCAAATTACTAATGCTGTAATTTGATTTTCTCTATGTTAAAGCTGATTGTTGCATCCACAGTTCTGTGTAGGCGTCTTGGTTAAGATTATGGCACAGTCTAGTAGGACATGTTCTGTATTGCTGTGTAATTTGCTATAAAGCTCAGTTAATAGTCGTGTAATGTGGAATTATTGTATCACATAGGTTTGATTGGATATGTAAATATATACTTATTTAAATTAGTCTTACTTAAAGAAGTTTGGATAATATAAAAGAGTTGGAGAGTTGCTTTTCATCTTATAATAAAGTTCTTTAGTTTTTGTATGTGATCTACTTTCTAAAGTTCTCTTTATTTTAAATTTTATATTTTTTCTTGCAACAATATTTATCTTAAATCTTGTGGTAATTTACTGATGGGAAAGGGAATCAGCAATTATTTATTCTAGTTGTACAATCGTCTATAGATGTATATGCTATTTTAAATTGTAGTTAAGTTTCTATAATTCATGTTCCTGGTTCTCACCCCAGCTTCATGTTACTAATTACTAATCCAATTTGATGTGTGAAAGACTGCCAGTAGTTCACACCAACCCCTATTATTTAATCCATCTTAACAAACGATACTTTTTACGTTGAATTTATTTCATACAAGTCTTGGTAAATTAATCAAAATCAAATTAAAAGGCCATTCTGGATTAAGTAAATCAAAAACCCAACAACTCAACAAAATATCCAAAACTACAAACTTACAAAATAACTGATAGGTGATAGAACAACTGCCAAATAATATTGATAACTAAATAATATAAATAGAGGTGTAGAAATAGCATTTTGTTGCAAATGATTCATAATTCAATAAAAAAGAAGGATTTAACCAGTATTTGTTTTAAACTTTTTTTTTTTATAAAATTAACCCGTCCTTTTTATTGCATAGATTATATATTGACATAACATATGTTTCCAATTTAAACAATTGGTATAATACACCATAAAACTATCCATTGATCTAGCTATAGATGAACGCTTTAACTTCATTTTTCATAGAGAAACCAAGGTTTTTGTCGATTTTTTTTCAAATTCAAAATTTGGGATGAGGGTAATTATTGGTTTTTTTTAGGCAAAATCAAGAATGAAATGTCAAAAGAATCTTTAAGAATAATCTTGCCAAAATATTACACTTTTATTAACGATACATCCTTTGGATGTATTTATACACACTCATTATTATAACTATTACGAGGGTTTTACTATCTAAGAATATGATGTAGATCAATACAGATGCATTGATCTACTATAACACCAATTATAGATTGAGACCTTGGATGTGAGACCTATGATGTATCTTGACATAACAAAGAATACTCTTTTTTTATATATTTTTGAGAATATCTCTACGAAGAATCAATATTTTGAAAAAAGCTAAATTGTATTTGACAGAGCTCAACAAAGTCTATGACATGAATGAAAAATAGCTACTGCTCAATTTAATGAATATTTTAAAATTTGCCAAGAAAAATATAAAAAAAAAAAGGAAAAAAAGAAAGTGTCGAAAATTTTTCATACTTAAATATGTTACAAAGCGCTGCAAAACAAGTAAGTTTTATTATTACACTAGGCAAAAAATTATAATTCGCATACAATTCACCTAGGTGAATTGTATGTGAATTATTTTGAAGTTTTTATTTCGGGATTACATTCAAGAAGATATCGCATTCAATATCAGTACCCAGTTAAAATATGGAATGGCCTATTTCCGAAGGCGAACGAATTAATAAATATCAATATCAGTAAATTATTTGTAAATTATTTGTGAATTATTGCTGACTTATTGCTGACTTATATGTAAACTAAACTCTACGCTATTATGCACACTTTACATTATAAATGCTTTTCAATAATTTGACTAGCACTAGGCAGAAAATCGTAATTCACATATAATATATAACTCACCTAGGTGAATTGTTAGTGAATTATTTTGAAGTTTTTATTTCGGGATTACATTCAAGAAGATATCATATTTAATATCAGTGTTGAATTAAAGTATGAAGCAGTCTATTTGTGAAGGCGAACAAACTAAGTATATATTAAATTGGAAAATTTATATGTCCAATGTATAGCATAGTGCGAATTATCATTACAATCCGGCTCTTTATACTATAAGTGTTATATAAAAATTTATGACAAAAAAATATGCTTTTTTTATTCTTGTTCACATGTCAAATAATCTATATAATGTAGAGATTTATATCTAAGTCAAGTAACCGTTAAATCCTATTTCTTTCTATTTTTTATGAAACTATAAGTTGTGATGAAGCTTTCTTAATTTTTCATTCTCAAATAAACTAATATAGTAAAGTGTCTATTCTGAAATCTCAGTAAATACAAAAGAGGATATGTATGGTTGATAGGATAAAGATTGCACCCATAAGTCGTTGCGTTTAGTCTTTTTTTTTATTGCCGTCTAAAATAAAAAGAGATGAAACAGAAACAATGCCAAATTTGAAAAACATTAAAAATTGAAGAGGAACTGTAACTTTTTTACTTCTTAAAAGAAAAATAAAGTATTTTTTCTACAGACGTGAAGTCAATTTCAAAGAGTTATATGATGGCTAAGACATGACTCAGTGAACTAGTGCTTCTATTTTGTTTCATTCATTGATAGAAACCAGTTTGTTTTTCGCACAAATTTAACATGTCCAAAAGTTCAGGCATTGTTGAGCATAAAAAAAAGTTTAATGAAGTAACACGTAACACGTAGTTAATAAATAATGCCAATTTTACACAACAAGACGATATAATAACACGGAATTTGTATTTTAAAAGCTAATAACAAAAACAAAAAAATTTAAAGAATTTTAGCAGCCCATAAAAACAGATTATATCAGTATAAACGCAGTAAAAAATACTCGTACGATGTTATTCCTTTTAGTTATATTTTTTGTTTCTAATGTGTTTATTTATGAAGTTTAGTAACATTTTTCATAATATAAAAGTATACACCCAGCAAAATCTAATGCAAATTTGGTGCCTCAACCATAAGCTACGTATAACTAATTCATAAAATTGAAGTATAATCTTCGATGACTTTTAACCCAACCTTTGAATTAAGTTGCTTGTCAATTTTTTATTTTTTTGTTTCACTTTTTTATGATATCAATTTTCAAATCGTATCAGTTTTGAATCACACCAATTTAATCTCCCTTTTTCCGCTTGTTTTGACATGCAAAAGTAAAATTTTGGTGATAATGCAGGTGACCATTTTACAATTTCATTCTAAAAATGTCAGAACTATTTGAAATTGAATTGTATGTTAGTGAAATGTGAGATTTGTTGTAGTAAAATATAATATTTACCAAGATTTCTTTGAACAAAGTGTATTTTGTTAAGCTTTTTATCTTAAAAAATTTGTAGGGGTTGTTTCTGCTTATTTTTATACATTGTGAAACATAGATTCAATTATGAATTATAGAAGAAGGCATATA